>ML780861.1:332229-365620 GCA_009831015.1 Picea engelmannii | reverse complement strand
TAATTATAAAAAAAATAAAAATAATAATTATATAATAATAATAAAGTTAATAATTATATAATAATAATAAAGTTAAAAAAAAATATAAGTTCGGAGTCCATGGGTTTTGAACCCACAACCACTCACCATAGTCCAAGCCTTGGAAAACAACCAAACACTAACACGCCACATATGAGTCTTTACAAAATAAATTTATATATATAAATAAGACAATGATCAATAGTAATGAAGTACCGTCCCGAAGTATAATCTCCGATTATCCAAGCGCCAAGCTCACGAGACCATGCACACAACTCATTGAGCCAAGCATCAATCCCTTCCATTCCATTCCACCAGCCAGAGCCAAGCACCAAGCCCGCAAGTGAGCGTATTGTGAACAACATATTAACATTATAAAATTTGAATGTTAATAATGGATTTGAAACCTATGATTATTAATCATATATATATCCCCTTGATTAATGAATGTAATAGTGTAACTTTATAATTTACAGGTTAAAAGTCCTTGTAGAGTAGAGGGATTTTGATGCAGGTTATGGGAAATAGTCAGGGTAGAATAGGGGTAAAATAGAAAGCACCATATAAGGGATCTGATGCACTATGGCGAGTATGGTACAGTGCTAGCGTAACTACCGGGGAGAGGGTCAATAGTTTTCTTAGGCGAAGACATCAAGCTTAGACGCTTTAACCCTAACCTAGCCACCTCCCCTAAAGAGAGTAACGTCTATTTACAAACAAGTAAAAAGAAGAAACTTACGCCTAACCCTGTTTTCTAGTTTAAGTTGCGCAAATGTGAAACGTCCTTGAACTCACCCTGACAACTTTGATTGATGCAGGTTAAATCATACAGGATTGTTAGGACTCGAGGAAATCGAGGCAGAGGGGCATCATCGCAAGGACCACCAGCGTCGCCACCACCATTACCTGAACTAGCTCTTATACTGTGCTCTTTGGAGGCTATAAATGAGACTTTAAAGGGGCTTCAACTGACAGGGATCGAAGTGGAGCCCCCACCATCTGGAACGGGTAATCCAGAAGCATTGAGGGATTTAGGGGGAGGACCTCCACCCAAAGACATCACTAGAGAACTGTAGAAGATCAAACTTCCGGAGTTTTCCAGGGGTCACACCAGTGAACGCGCAGAAGCATGGTTGGAAGGCATGACAAGGATTTTTTCCTTAAGAGACTATGCATCCACTTTAAAGGCGAAGATAGCGATTTTTCAGTTGAGAGACAGTGCCTTGAACTGGTGGGGCAACATGGAAAGACAACTGCATCTTACCCTGGACACCGTATCTTGGGAACTTTTCGAGGAGAGGTTCCGAAGAAAATATCTACCAGCTTACTATGAGGAACAACAGGTAGGAGCGTTTCATGCTCTAGTACAGTGAAACAGGACCGTAGAAGAATATGAGATTAGGTTTATGGAATTGGTCAAATATGTTTCATATATGGATAATGACCAATGACAGGCATAATGCTTTGTCTATGGGTTAAACCCTAATATAAGGGATATGGTGCGGATGTGGAAACCGTCTTTCGTAGGGGAAGCTATGGAAGATGTGCGTTATGTGAAGGAACACATGAACTTAACCGGAGGTACGAGAATGACCTTTCCGCATCGTCCTAGATTCATGGGAAAGGCCCCTAGGACATTTCCCAAGGGAGGGGGCTCAAGGACACCTCCATACGATAATAGAGTCGCACCAAGGATAGTAGCCACATGGATTTCAATGGTAGCAAGTGCAGCATCCCGTTCATCACCAACGACGTAGGCAGGTTCACGACCATCTCAGGGAGAAACTAGTAGGGGCAGGGGTTCCAGGGGAAGGAAATCATTTCAGAGACTGTCACAGAACAGTGCGCAGTTTCAATCTTGTGTTACATGTTGGGGATGCAGAGGACCCCATTACCAGCGTGACTACCCAGAGTTATAATCAGGATTTGTGCATAGAGAAGGAAAGGCCATGATGGGAAGAGTAAGTAGCAGCCACTAGATTTACGCAGCTGTTAATAATCACCAGGCCGAACATCAATCCACGGTCGTGGAGTTGTCAGGTATGCTAAATCATATCGATGTAAAGATTTTATTTGATTATGGTGCTACAGATAGTTTCATTTCACCATCTACATTAGCAAAGAGTGGGTTGGTAGCCTATGAGCATGATGACTTTAAACAAGTCGAGATGGCTTCGGGGGAAAAACAAGCGGTAGGACCTAGTGTTGATAATTGTATAATAGACCTAGGAGTGTGTACTACCAGGTTGAAGGTTTACGTTACTGCTCTCGGGGCATACAACCTAATCATTGGAATGGATTGGTTAGAAGCTCATTGAGCTTTGGTAGATTGTTTCACAAAAAGGGTGCTTTGTGTCGATGATGAAGGAAGACCAGTAGAGATCCAGGGTGTACGAAGAAAGGTGTCATTACGCTTTATCTCAACTATGAAGGTTAAGTGATGCTTGAGGCAAGGGTGTCGAATATATGTAGTGGAAGTAATGAATGAAAGGAAGCGACCCTCCTTGGATCAGTACCCGGTATATTCAGAATTTAAGGATGTTTTTCCAAACGAGTTACCAGGGTTACCTCCTGAGAGGGAGCTTGATTTTACTATTGAGCTAAAACCTGGTGCAGAACCAATTTCCAAGACTCCATATCGGATGACAGCGTCAGAACTTTGTGAGTTGCAAATGCAGCTGAAAAATTTACTGGACTTAGGGCTAATAAGGCCCAGTGTCTCACCTTGGGGTGCACCAGTAATTTTCGTAAAGAAGAAGGATGGTTCCTTACGATTATGTATAGATTACATAAACTTGAACCATGCTACAGTGAAAAATAGGTACCCAATGCCGTGAATAGATGAGCTCTTTGATCAGATAAAAGGATCAGCGGTGTTCTCAAAGATTGATTTGCAATCAGAGTATCACCAGTTAAGGATTAAGGAAGGCGATATTCCTAAAACTGCCTTTCGAACCCGGTTTGGACATTACAATTTCGTCGTAGTACCTTTCGGATTGACCAATGCGCCAACAGTATTCATGAGCCTCATGAATAGCGTATTCTGGAAGTAGTTAGACCATTTTGTACAAGTATTTCTAGATGACATCCTCATCTATTCCAAGAATGAAAGAGAACATGAGGAACACTTGCGAGTGGTGTTGTCCTGCCTTAGAGAGAACAAATTGTATGGGAAGTTGTCGAAGTGTTCCTTCTTCCAGAAATAGATCCACTATTTAGGTCATATCATTTCCAATGAAGGAATCTATGTGGACCTAGAAAAGCTAAAGGCCATTATGGAGTGGCCAGTGTCGAAAAATGCCCATGAGGTGAGAAGCTTCATGGGGCTAGCAGGTTATTATCAGAGATTTGTGGAAGGATTCTCTAAAATAGAGAAACCTATCACCACTTTGTAGTGCAAGGGGGTCAGGTATGAATGGAGAGAAGAATGTGATAGTGCATTCATTGAGCTTAAGAGGTTACTAACTAGTGCGCCAACTCTACGAGTGTCGGATATGGAAAAGGACTTCACAGTCTGCATGGATGCCTCGAAGCAAGGGTTGGGGTCCATGCTAATACATGAGGGAGGAGTGATAGCTTATGCATCAAGGAAGTTGAAGAAACATGAAGAGTTTTACGCTACTCATGATTTAGAGTTGGCATTTGTAATGCTATCTCTAAAACTTTGGAGGCACTATCTTGTGGGACGAAAATTTGAGCTCAAAACGGACCATCAAAGTCTAAAACATCTCTTCACTCAAAGGGATCTGAATGCCAGGCAAAGGAAATGGAGTGAGTTTATGAGTGAGTACGATTCCGGTATTTCATACATCAAGGGAAAGGAAAATGTGGTCGCAGATGCCATGAGTAGGAGACCACGTGTCTTCTCCTTGGTACCCTTAAAAGTCAATCTGAGGGAACGTGTGTTGGCACAACTCCAAGGAGACAGCTGGTGTTTAGAGGTTACTTCAAACCTCCAGAGTGGGAGGAAATTAGATCCAAAGTATGAAGGATATAGTCTGGAAGTAGACGGACTATTGAGATATCGGGGAAGGATGTACATCCCTGAAGATGGGGATATTCGAAGCATCATACTGAAGGAAGCCCATAGAGCACTTTATTGTGTGCATCTGGGTGTAAAGAAGATGTACGCAAACATGAGGAATATTTTCTTCTGGGTAGGCATGAAGCGCGATGTAGTCCATTTCATCACCAAATGCCTAGAGTGTCAACAAGTGAAAGCCGACCACCACCACCCAACAGGCCTCCTACAACCACATGATGTTCCTATGTCCAAGTGGGAAGTCATCTCTATGGATTTTGTTGTGGGGTTGCCGCTCACATCTCATAAACACAATGTCATTCTTGTGATAGTTGATAAGTTAACCAAGAGTGCTCCTTTTATTCCGATTAGAGACACTTACGATGTCACTGATGTGGCACGTGTGTTTGTAAGTGAGGTCATCAATTTCCATGGGATACCTAAGAAGATCATTTCAAATAGGGACTCTAGATTCACTTCTAGGTTTTGAACAAGTTTACGGTTAGCGTTGGGGACTCATTTGAACTTAAGCACAACTTATCATCCTGAATCAGATGGGAAAACCGAGAGAGTAAATCAAGTCATGGAAGACATGCTTAGGATGTATGTCATGGATAATCAAACCCATTGGGAGAAGTACCTAGCTTTGGTATAGTTTGCCTACAATAACAGTTTTCATAGCTACATCGGAATGCCACCCTACAAACCTCTGTATGGAAGGCCATGTAGAACGTCATTGAGTTGGGATAGATTAGAAGACCGAGTAACAGTTGGGCCATAATTGATTCAAGAGATGGAGGAACAGGTGATTCAGATTAGGCAGAGACTAAAGGAAGCACATGATAGGCAGAAAAGTTATGCGGATGCACACAGGACCGACCAAAGTTATAAAGTGGGAGACTAGGTTTTCATTCGTATCAGGCCTAACAAGAGTACCATATGGTTCGGGAAGGGGACAAAGTTTTCACCTCGATTTATAGGACCTTTCAAAATCCAAGAGAAAATTGGACCCGTTTCTTATCGTCTCGTACTGCCACCCCACCTGCATAAAACTCATAATGTTTTTCATGTATCTGTTTTATGTCATTATGTTGCTGATGAATCGCATAAGCTAAATTGGAAGGAATTGCAGGTTATCAGACACGGGAACTCTCATGGTAGAACCATTACGCATATTGGACTGTAGAGTCCGACAGCTCAACAACCATCTGGTAGACCAAGTTAAGGTCCAATGGGACAAGTATAGTCCAAGATCTGCTACTTGGGAAGACGTCGATACACTACGATGAGACTATCCCTCACTCTTTTGACCACCTCGAGAATATGTTTCTCGAAGGTGGGGTGTATGTAACACCACCTTTTGACTTAGACAGCTAGGATTACCTGAGGCCTACACACTTTTATTTTCTATCCACAAGTGAAACTATTAAATGATACACTTGAACTTTTAGACGTATAAATTTTATGAATGTTTAAATATATTTGGATAATGATGGATATGATGCGATATATTGTGAGAATGTAAATTTTATGAATGTTTAAATATTATTGATGATGATGGATATGATGCGATCTACTATGTGAATGTAAATTCTCTAAATGTCTAATTGTTATGGATAATGATGGATATGATGCGACATATTGTGTGAATGAGAATCCTATGAAGGTTTTAATGTTTTTAGAATGATGTTGGATATGATGCAATCTATTTTGTAAATGATAATTTTATGCATGGGTGTCGAAATTAAATTATGGGATATTATGAGATCTATTTCTAACTTGAAAACTTTGATGTTAAGTTGTTGGTACGTGGATACCGAATTGAAATTATGGTTGTATGCAATTACATGATGATAATGCATAGAAATGTATGAGTTTGTGTTACAGACTAATCTGCAGGTTATGGGCTATGAAATAGCCAAGGGATAATGATGATGAAAGTGGATGTCATGACCACTGGCCAAGAAACAATATGGTATGAATCTTTGTATGTGAAATTATATTGGTATGGATGCATTGCTATGATATGTGGACCAGTGCAGGATTTCAGGTGGTAAGACTACCCAAAACTGAATAGATGATGACAAAACTCCCAGCAACACAGTGCCACTGTATATTCCATTGTAGGGTGTGGACCCTAGTCCTGTTAGGAGGGGTGGAGGTATTTCCCACCGTGTATCCTCCAAAACCTGAAGTCATGGGAGGACAATGATAGCTCACGCTCCCTTAGACGTGTGATGATGACTGTCAGTTGCCTGTTGGGGAAGCTTGGCCAAGATAGTGACACTTCCGCTTACGGGTTCTATTTGGAGTTAGGTCAATATAGTTGACGCTCCAAGATAGTCCAGTAGAGGAAGGATAGGAAAGGAAGATGGAAGTAAGTTAGGAAGGAAGGATGAGTAGAAATAGTTGAGAGTGTATGGAGATTTGACTTATATTGGAACTTATTGTTTTCCCTTCTGAAAAGAAAATGTATATATATATGAATATTCATAATTATGTAACTAAACTACAATTGTTTAAATAACATTGTTGAGCTAGATAATTGTAATTAAAGGATTTCTCAAACATTTGATTGGTTTATTCTTTTATAAAATAAACAGTCTTGTTGAATGGATTGGATGCATATGGAAATTACTATAGAGATGATAGTTATTGATATTAGTACATGAACGAGACTTGTATGTACTAGCTACACATGCATTTCTTGCACATGTGTACACTAGTATGAATGATTTTCTGGCTTACTTACTAATAATGTCAGTTATTTGTTATGAATGTGTGAACCATGTTTCTTTTCCCTTGTATCATAAAATATTTTAACTTCGGGATGAAGTTTCTTGAAGGGTGGGTGTATGTAACAACCCTAGCTAAATGATTGCTTAAGATTTATCAAGTATAATTAATTAAATAATTAATTGTCCTAATGTGTATTAGTTAAATGATTATTATTTATTAATAATATTAATTAATTAATTATTGTTTAATATATGTTGATTAATTAATTGATTGATTAATTAACACATTTAATGTTTGGATAACAAATTAAAGCCTCAATAACTTTAATTTATTTATTATAAAACTTTACGTATGACAGGGGATAAGGTATTGAATGGAGGGATAAGGTAGTAAATGGAGGGATAAGGTGGGTGGCATTAAATGAAGGAGGAGGTGGTGAATGGTGAAGGATATGAGGGGGCAGAGGCCTTTGGGAGATGATTATGAAATTTTGGGGAGGAGGAAGCATTATGGGAGATTAGAGAGTCTTGTATTTCCTGGTTGGTATTTTCTATTTTTTTTGGAAGTTTGGGTGGACTATTACAGGGGTGCACCAGGTTGCTAGGAGTTTTGGGCTCAGGGGCCAGGAATCCTCACAGAATTCCTGGAGCTAGGGAGCCGGACATGCTCTGTTCCTAGTTGGCAGGGAGGAAGATTCAGTTTTGGGAAGAATTTTGGGCAAAGCAGCAGAGAGGACAACCAGAGATTGGGGATTTAGCATCAGACGGAGGTATGTTTATTTATGTATTTTCATGAATATGTGGTGTTATGTGGTTTTTACGTAAGCTTATTTTCATGTTGTTAATAAATCTAATTTATGCTGAATAATAAATGATTATAAGTTATGATTAAATTACACATGATATAATTTGTTTTTATTCATTATTTTAGCTTGTGTTTTATAAGGCTCTGTGGGGACAGATACCTTACATTTTCCAACAAAATATTAATCTTTTATAGGTACACAAGTCACACACATGACACATGACTCACATATTTGATGTACACATACAAATACAAGATGCATACCTATTTAACTTGTCTAAAAATAGAGAACTTCACCAACAAATGTTTGTGTTTTAATTTCTTTCATGCATACCCATTTAACTTGTCTAAAAATAGAGAACTTCACCAACAAATGTTTGTGTTTTAGATAACACAAAGACAAAGCATAAACCTAATGAACAACATTTATTCGAGAATCCTATTTACAAACATATCATAAATCAGAGTTGTGAAGTACTTAGGAATTCAAATACTCCTTTGGTCATTGATGAAGCATAGGATTGTGAATTGGTTCACAGATTTAGTGGTTGACAAGGATGAAAACTAATTTTAGAAATGAAAATGACTCCATGCCCAAAGGAAAAGGCATAGGTCTACAATTCTTGGTGCCTTATAGGGAGACAACATCCCCGTTTTGGAGCTAGATATTGTAGCTAAAATGTCACTCTATTTATTTTTAGAATTTTACTAATTCCCGACATTTGATTTACTTTAAATAAAATTCTTAGTTAAATAAAACTTTGTCATTATTGCCAACCACATCCATGTATCTATTCAGTTTTCCCTCATTCAAAAAATAATGGTCAACAATAATCTTTAACTTCAACCATTTTATTTAAACCTAGACATAGTTTACTTGAAATGTTTAAAACCTTGAACATTATAAAAAAAAAAAAAATTCTACACTAAATTTTTTTTAAATTATGATCCAATTCAACCTATATTATCTACACTAGGGTTTATTTAAATTATGATCGAATTCAACCTATATTTATAATGAAATATTTATAATGAAATGTTCATTACATTAGTATGTGATTAGTGGCATCGATGAGCATCAAATGAGATTATTACTTTTGTAAAGACATACATATATCAACACTAGTATATATAATGCATATTATTGTATTAGTATGTTAATACTAAAAATGTGGATATGGTGATGTCTTGATTTAAAACATGTTACTAAGAGATAAAAAATTTATCCATGCAAAACATTATATTATTATTTAATGATTTTTTTTTATATTTTGCAGGGACTTTTCGTATATCTAAGGAAACATTAAAACCCGTGCATGTTTGAGTCCGAAATCTCTGATGACCATCGATAAAAAAAAAAAAAAAAAAANTTGGCATACTCATAAAAGTTAAAGCATGAGCAAGATTACACCTGAAGAGGTTGTTGATCCTTGGTCAAGGATGATATGCACCATTGTATCTTTCAGATACAAAGAACATCATTAAATCCTGAATATTTTTAATCCCAAAAATCCACGACAACCATCGATTAGTATGGTCATGGGTCACCTAGACGTCGAGGATTATTAAAAACAACAGATGATGGATTCACCCTTGCACTTGCTCCATTTTGGGTTCTGATTGAGGGTGTAAATGCTTCAATTGTGAAAATAGTAACACTGCGTTCGAGTATCTTGATTTTAAGTATTCATTTTTCGTCCTTTACATTTTAACACATTGCCAGTCATCAAAAAAGCCTGCCATAAAAACCCTAGACTGCATTCTTCTCTCCAATCAATTTAATTATTGAATGAGTCTGAGTTGAAATTCAAATTTCCATAGTTGATGCCTGGTTACAGTGTCAATTGATGAGTGTACAAATTCAGTGAATGTATATATTTGTATTGGAGAAAAGATAGCAAGCAAAGATCTGTGTTTAGGGTTTGGTTGATCATCACCTTCCATACCAAAACGTGTGTGCAATCGTTGGTGAAGTGGATGCTTTGTTCCAGATGTTGTGAATATTGGTGGGCACTGAAATACTTGTTTCATGTTTCTTACAGGACCCAACATGGGTGGAAAATCAACCTTTCCTTAGCAAATATACTTGGTAGTTATCTTGGCACAACGTGGGGCAGACTTTCCTTTTGAAGAGTTAAAAATTTCACCAGTTGACCATGTATTTGTTAGCATGGGAACAAAGGATCATATCATGGTCAGGAAAAGTAATTTTCTTGTTGAACTCCTAGAGACGAAATCCACACTACCATCTAGAACAAGAGGTTCATTGGTAGTACAAGATGAACTAGGACGTAAAGCCATGCTAGGGAGACATAACCAGATGATCAATGCTACAATTGTACATGGAGCATAACAAATATCTTTCAATATATTCAAATTTGTTGGAAAATTATTGGAATTGTGATTTGGTTCCATTCTACTTCCTACTTTATCAAACCGAGAATTTCATTTGACAACTGGATATTATCTCCAATCCTAATGAGTTTAACGTGACTTGTGACGAGCAATTGAGCATTCATTCGTTATACTAACATGAGGCTCTTCAAGAAATCAACATGTTTTCCAAACGACTTCAATTTTGCTAGTCAAAGTGAAGTTTATGCACTTTTTGTAAGAGAGAGTTCCTTTCCTTGAATTTGCAGTAGTATATTTGTATGGGATGTTGTAATTACCATGAGTGTGAGTGGATCGGGTTTCTCCTTTTTGTGCTGCTTATTGGAAGCACACAGGCTTATTTCCTATATCGGTCAATGAAGAGACAAGGTCACGGGGTGGATTATCTCGAGATTGAGATGATTTACAACAAAGGTACCCTACGCCGATTTCCCGAACCAGGTAAGACTGCAGGAATTGAACCTATGTTTCTGCGCCTGCCAGGACATCCCACATCCATTTCTAAACATGTCATGTCTCATGTTTATCACTTCTCTTCTCCAAATCATGTCTTTGGAAACTATGAATAGAAGCAAGCAAAATCTGGTATTTTGTGTTGATTTTCATATGTCATGACGAGTATGCCTGTAGTTTGGATAAGAAGAGCACCAATGAGTTTTCCATAAGAGTTACCAGCACGAAGGAAAAGAGAGTGGATTAGGGTTTGAAAAACCTAATAATCTTAACACTCGTTGCATATCAACAAATATATATATATATATATATATATATATATATATATATATATATATATATATATATATATATATATTTATTTATTTATGACAGACTCTCGATGGCTTGTGGATGAAAACTTTCAATCAACGACTTATTCCATTTTTCATACTGGATTCACCATCGATGTGTCAATAGACAAAAATTTGATAGAGAACTCCAAGGAGAATCTTAAGGATATCCCTGGTAGACAAAAATTTGATAGAGAACTCCAAGGAGAATCTTAAGGATATCCCTGGCAGTTGAGTGTTAAGTTTATCTCTGGTAGATCTTATTGAAGGGCCAAATCGAAGCATGTTGGTGTAAAATGATATAAAAATTATGAGCTGCTAGATGGTTGTTCAGTTTATCTCTGGTAGATCTTATTGAAGGGGCCAAATCGAAGCATGTTGATGTAAAATGATATAAAAATTATGAGCTACTAGATGGTTAATCCACGTAAAAATTTCAACGTAATCAAGATTCTCTCCTTCACGTTCCCATCCAATGAATCGAAATACTTTTTGGAAGAGGCTAAGCTATATATGCAGGTTCATTAGGGCATCAGCATTCTCATGAAAATATATCAACAACCTCCTTTAGTGGAACAGTGGGTTCATAGTATGGGTCAATACTATATGTTTATAGCTGAAATCCCTGGATAACACAATATAAAAATCAATATCAATCCTAGAGCCTATGATATGAGTTTTGAAGGTGGAGATAATGAATGAAAAGTGGCATTCAAATGAATAAGCAAAAGAATAGGGAAAAATTTAAAAGGAATAATACAATATTCTATTTTATTAAGGAACTCCATCCAAACCCTAAATTTAGTTAAGGGAAAGTAGTTACACAAAGGAACCTTCACTCAACATTGGAAAAGGATAATAGGGAAATGTTGGACATTTATAGGACATTGGTTGGAGAAGAATGAAGGTAGAGCCTTTCTTTAGTGATAGCATGTAAACATTATGAAGAGATTTGTAATATCTTCTTTTTGCACAGTTTTAATATGAAAAGAGGATTTATCCTTTTTTTTTTCTTGATTTTTTAACTTTGTTATGTTAATAAAATATTTGGTTAGAAAGTAATGACTTGTTGAATGTTTGTTAGGTAGTTAGAGAGGTAGTGGGGGGCCAAAGGGCCCATAGTGGAGTTCATTCAATGTAAGGTGAACTAGGTCCACTATAGTATTAAATAAGGCTCATTATGGTAGTTAGTTAGATATAATAAATGTAAGAGGACTTATGATTCTAGAAGATTCCTCCTCTAGAATGTTCTTAGGTGGTTGGTAGCACGATGTAAAGGGGTTCATGCAATGTAATGAGACATAGAAGAGAATTATTTTATTTGGAGTGGTAGGTCAATAGGAGGAAGCCCTCTCAAAGAGGAAAGTGAACATGAGAGGATCCTATAACCTTCTAGAAGCAGAAGTCCTATTACATTTATTATATATAACTAACTACCATACTGGGCTTTATTTAATACTATAGTGGACCTAGTCCACCTTACATTGAATGGCCTTCACTGCCTATAGTGATAATAGTGGAGGCCATTCAATTTAATGTGGACTAAGTCCACTATAGTATTAAATAAGGCCCACTATGATAGTTAGATATAATATGTAATACCCCAAGATCGAGCCCCAATTGAAATTGTAAATATGTTTTATAGGCTAGTGAGTCACGTTATTATAATCCAAAAGGCTTATGTGATGATTAGAACAGAGAGCCTAGATGCTAAAGGAAAGTGGGCCTATTTTTGTATATGTAGACACTCATATCATTAATAAAATACATCATTGTGTGTAAACCAACCATGATAAAGAGTATGGGGGACTAAACTCCCCAAGAAGGGAAAAGGGGGAGCTAAGAGCCTCAAAAGGGGGCCATGCTAGAGGGATTTTGCTAAAGGAATATTATAATATTATTCCTAAAGACTATGGTGAGGATAATTACTTTATCCTAAGTTCTTATGAGAAAGAGAATGAATTACAAGTGGAGAGAACCGAGCTCCTTGAGAACCATGTGTCATCAAGGACGCATGCAAATAAATGTGGGGGAAATTAGTACATTTCGGACTCACTCAGCCATTAACTCGATCAGTCTTACCTCTCGAGCCTGCACGCACTCCTTGAGCTACCTCGTACCTTTCATGTTATCAGCAGTAAATTGTATCCTTCCTATGATGCACATTGCATATGTACCTACATGAGCTAGTGTTGTACCTTTCTGTTATGAGAAACACCTGTTACATTCCCTAAATGATGTTGCTTCCATCACTTGTGCCTTAAATGAACGTTGTTGGTGTTAACACCATTACATATACCTAGTTGTCTTAAGCATTGGACTGAAGAAGTGGGTTGTCAAGCCCGTGGGATTGAAGAGGCGAGTTGACAGGCCGTGGATTAAAGCGGATGGTTGTCATGCTCGTGAGAAACTCTCTCTAGGAGAGAGAATTGCTCGGAATTGATTTCCTTAGGGAGCCCAACTGTAGCTATAGTGCTTTGAGAATTCATGTCCGGCCTGTTATTGAAGCTCTAGAAGGGAAGTGGGGTAGCCAAAGGAATGTTGAGAAGATAAGGGGCACACTTCCTGGGGTGGGACATGCATGTGGGGAATGAGAGACTGTGAGATGTTAGTTTGAGTAGGCACATGATAGATTTGTTCTTGTTGTCTGAGATACATCATCCTAGCTAGGAATTCCTTTACCCGGGTGGAGTTTAGTCCCATCTTGGGGGTGACCCACTGCCGAGAGTTCTCAACGGTGTGGTATAAGGTTGGGAGGATCGTGGAAGGTTTGCACATAGTTGGTGGTCTTCTATCGAAGATAAGTATCATTTGTGTTTTAATTTACATGTTGTGTATTTATACATGTGTTTATGTTTATGGGTTTTTCCTACGTATGTTGCATGTATATTTTATTGTTATTTCCGCATGATTATGGACATTTTCCCAGAGTATTTGTATATGTTTATAAGTTCGTATACAGTCCATAATTTTTTCATCGCATAGCCCAGTAGGTGGTTGGGGATGTCACAATATGGTCTCAGAACTTAGTAAGAATGTATTATGGAGTAGCATAGCCCAACCTGGGTGGTTGGGTATGTAACAATTTAGTATCAAAGCTTCATTTTTCAAAACTGAGCCTATATGGGGCGTGTAAGTGGAAATTGTAGAAAAATTTCAGAGAGAGTTAAAGTTACAAGGTGCCAGGATGATGTTGAGAGAACACCTTGACTGTGTTCAGAATCTCAGGAGGTGTAGCAGTTCGAGAAACCCAGAGGAGGAAGGAAACAACAAAAACCGTTGATTTGGGCCACAATATTTGATCTTGGTCATTGGATCTGTTTGGGTGAAGAAAGGTCCCTCATAGTCGTCGGATCTGGAGAAGGTGCAGAGTCGTTAAGCATTAAATTCCTTCGAACTTCACAACTCCAGTTGTTTTAATCCTTTTTGTGGTGAAAGAGGAAAAATCCTCGAAGCTTCAAAGTCTCGGAGTGTATCTAAGCCACAGATCACGGGGAGAAGTGCCAGTCATTGGATTTGGACAAGGACATATATGGTTCATTGGATCAAGCACAGACCAAGAGGAGAAGTGCTATGGAGAAGGACAGATCTGGGCCATTGGATCTGTGCACAAGCAAGTATGAGTCGTAGATCTCACATCAGTTCAGAAGTTTGGCACTCTGGGAGAAAAGAGTCCTTGTGTTATTAGGTGGAAAATCTCCTAAAGTCCCAAACTACGAAGTAAATCCTGACCATTCATAGTCAAGGATATGTTTCTGCATATTAGTGATTATCATGGATGATTTTAGATGCTAAATTTCGCTCATGGGCTAATTTTCCATGTTTTTTCCAAAAACGAGATTCACTATTTTAAAAATGATTCGCCCAAATTCTATAGGATAAAAGTATTTTACCGTAAAATCACCAAAATTTTATAAAAACTATATAAAATACTTAGAAATTTGAATATTTTTACAAAAATATCGCCAAACATTTATAGTTGACATATGAAGGATTAGTAACATTTTCCAAGGTTTCTACATTTTAAAATAAATTTCCATCCTTAAAATCATCCCTCGTGATTATTCGCTAATTCAACATTCGAGATATTAGTAGTGTTATGTTTGAAAGTCCTCCAAATCTCGAAGTTCCGAAGCTCGGGTAGTGTATATTCAGAATTTTTCTAGTTAAATGTTCAGGTATTTTGATGTGTGCTAGTGTGAAATCCTCTGAAACCCAGAGTTCTGAAGTCCTAGAGCATCGGAGTGATGTGGCAAGTTGAAGTCACCTCGGGTGACGTGGACCCACTTTATGCATGCCATGTGTCATCCCATCACATGTTTTTCACAGACCTTTTGTACCAATTGGAACTTGACATGTGTCACCCACCGATGGGGCCATGTGTCATCTTCATATTTTGACACATAGCATCCCTGATGCATAGTTGCTAAGGAGACTCCAGAAGTTCAAAAATTTGGCATTTGGGAAAATTGAAGTATGTTGTTGCAAGAACCTTTGAAATGCAAAGCTCTGAAGAGCCTCTATGGGAATTCGCCAGTTCGACGTTTGGGGAACTTAACGTGTTGTGTGGTCCAAAATTTCGAAGCCCAAAGTAGAAAAGCACCAGAGTAATGAAATGTCGAAGCATCAGTTTGGGATTTTTCCAGTTCGATGTTCAAGATAAGTGTGGTGTTATGTTATAAAATCTCCCAAAGCTCTGAAGCACCAGAGCCCTGAAACTCTGAAGAAGTATCGTTCAAGAGTTCACCAATTCAACATTCGGGGGAATTGGGATGCATTGAAGGAGAAACTTCTGAAGCCCAAAGTTTGACAGCCCTGAACTCCTAAAGCTCTGGATAAGCGGCTTTCAGGTAAGCGCTTGGTCATATTTTGTGGTCATATGAAATTTTGGCCGAAGGAGTCTGTGGGTTTCTAATTTGTATGGAACTGCATTGGAAAGAAACCACAGGAGCTTGTGAACCTTAAGAGAGGATTCAACACAAGATCCAAGAGATAATTTGGCTTCCGAAGAAGATCACCTGTACAAGGATTTCCCTCAAAAAAAGGACAATATTCAATGACCATAACTTTCTGCTCAAGACTCAAAATTTATCAAGGAAGTAGACATTGGAAATCTATTAAATAATAGAATATATCTGTTCACCCAGAAAATCGATCTGGACAGTCATTTTCTCAGAAAATGAGAAGAGAGAAGTATGATGCATTATGAACCAGAATTGTTCATAATTTCATGCAATTGATGAAGCAATTAGCCTAACAAAGTTTTGTTGGTTGCACATTTTGCATATTTAACAACAACTAGATCAGATCAGGATCAACACATACTAAAAAAACATTGAAGATACATAGGGGTATTACATCCAGGAAAATGAGATCAGGGGGATGGATGTCCATATGGATAATGAAGGTATAAAATCAAATGTACATGGAGAAGGAAAGGAAGAAAGCATGAAATTAGTAGAGACCGTTAAAAATTTGCAAAAGGATGTCCAAAGTTATAAAAATGATAATGAAAGGATTATGAAAGCCAAGGAGAAATAAGAGTAATTCAATATAAAGTTAATGCAAATATTGGACATAATAGAAAAGAAGATGGATAAGGAGAATGACTCAAGCAAATTGGGAAGTCACGGGTCTCGTGATGAGAAAGTAAGAACAATAAGTGTTAGCAGATGCCACCATCACTCCCCAAGGCATTCCACTAGGAAAGCACACAATAGCTCAATTCCATCCCCTGTCAGGAATCATAAGAAGAGGTATGGGTTGGATGAACTACAAGGAGAAATGAAAAAAATCAAACCTCATACATTTGAAGGTGAGCACAAGAAGGATGAAGACGCAGATATATGGCTTCTATGCATGTGAAAGTATTTTCAATTACATAATTATTCTTCACATGAAGAAGGAATAATTGTTATCTATTAGTTCAAGGGAAATGAATCCATGTGGTGGGACCAACTTGTGCATGTGCAACACATCAAAGATAAAAATGTTGGAAGGAATTCAAGAAGTATTATCAAAAGAAATACTTGAATAAGAGATATTATGACAAGAAAATGAAGGAGTTATTTGAACTCAATCTTGGGAGTATGACCATAGATGAATATGAAAGAAGGTTTTTAGAACTGCTAAAGTATGTTTCTTTCATCAAATATGAGACCGTTAAGATTCGGAGGTATTTGAGTGGATTTCCATCATTCATCAGTGACAAGATACAATATGATGATCCCAAAACATTGGAAGGGACCATAAGGTGAGATAAATTCCTATATGATCAGCATAAAGGAAAGCCAACTTTCCAAAAATCTTGGGAAGGAAAGAATAGATACAAGATGGAACAAAGGAAGAAGGGTACTAAGCCACCATTCTTCAGAAATAATCCTCAGGGAAAGCCATATTCTAAAGAACCCATAATGATTGAGAAAGGAGGGAAAAGGCCAAGGAAACCACCTATTCAATGTTGGGGTTGTAAGGGAGATCATAAGTATAGATATTATCCTCACAGAAGTGAAAAAGTGAGATTGTGTCACAATGTACAGTAAGTTGAAACAATGAAGGACATGGGAAGAAATGTACATTAGATCTATGTATCCCCGGACAACAAGAAATATGAGTTTCAGTCCCATATGATTGAAGTAGAAGGTATGATCAACAACCAAACCATTATTATTTTCATTGATTCAAGAGCTATTCATAGTTATATAGATCCTAATATGGTGAAATGATTTCATTTGCCAAGAAGCAAGCATGGAAAATATGGGTTGGTGCAGTTGCCTACCAGAGCCAAAAGAAAAGTTAATGAGATGGTTAAGTCATGTCCAGTGGACATGAATGGACTGAGCACCACGACATATTTGAACATCTTTCCTTTAGGTTCCTATGACTGTATAATTGGTATGGATTGCTTGGACCAACACCATGCTATCCTAGATTGTTATAATAAGACATTTACTTGCTGGGATGGAGAATGGAATCTAAGGACAATATAGGGAATTCCCAGGGAAATAACTGTCTGAGAAATCTCAGCATTGCAGCTAAAGAAAATTTGTAGGAAAGGGTGTCAAATATTTGCATCTCATATGGAAGAGACACCTAAAGATAGGGTGTCAAATATTGAAGATTATGTAGTCCTAAAAGAGTTTGAGGATGTATTTAAATAAATACGAGGATTAACCCATAAAAGAGACATTGATCTCTCCATCAATCCGATGTCAGGAGAAACTCCAGTTTCCAAGACCCCTTATAGGATGAGTACACCAGAATTAAAGGAGTTGCAAAAGCAACTTGAAGAGATTCTGAGGAAGGGGTATATACACCCAAGTGTTTCACCTTGGGGTTCTCCAATATTATTTGTGAAGAAGAAGGATGGAACATCAAAACTTTGCATGGACTTCAGACATTTGAACAAGGTAACTGTAAAGAATAAGTATCATTTTCCAAGGATCGATGATCTCTTTGATCAGTTGAAGAATGCAAAAATATTCTCCAATATTGATCTCAGGTCAGGTTATCATTAAGTAAGAATTAAAGAATAAGACATCAACAAGACTTCTTCATGGCAGCCACTAGATGCATTAATGATACACATGCATTTGTGGCAGGTTATTGTTGGAGGGCCTCGATGGCACAAGATAGTTTAGATGGGGGACTTGTCATTGATGACTTCCATACACTCAGGGAGAGAGTGATTATGATGAGGGTCGACTACCAGCAGTTGTTGATGGATAGGGATTACCTATTGGAGGTTGGCGAGATGTATCCTAGGGCATTGAGGGAGTAGGAGGTTGAGGTGGACCGACTCACTCATGAGTTGGTGAGAACACGGAGATTCTTGGAAAACACACAAAAAACCCTTCAGGAATCAGAGTCCAGATCATAGGAGCTCCTTAAGAAAACTAGACAAATATCCACTACACTTATTTCAACAGAGAGACAGATATATCCCTCGGCCACATTGCGAGAGGATGTTGGTGGTTTAGCAGTGGAGCACCAGTTGAGGGAGGAGCATGAGGAGTACCCAGGATCACTGATGAGTATGGAGAGATATGATCCAGAGATACATGAGGATATCCATAGGTCACAGGGACCACCCTTCACGAGGGGTGGTGAGACAGTTGGGCACACATGTACACATGGGGATTCCATAGCTAGGGGCAGTTTTGAGGACACTTCCATTTATGTTCCAGGATTGGTTGACCTTCATGTAGAGGATGACCCCGTAGTACACCCAGGATCCATGATGTTGCAAGTGTATACAGGAGATCACATGAGTATGCAGGGGCACACAATGATGAGTGGTAGTTCACAGAGACATACAAAGGTGTACAGTGGGATTCAGGGGGACACACTGGATGGCAGGGAGGAGATGTACTCAGTAGAGCATGGAGATTCCTCTCCCTTCCAGCAATATATAGATCTTGGAGATCACCTTCACCGTAGAATAAGTTGCGTGAGTGATTATGGATGGAGAATGATTGACCCACGATTGGTAGAGATACCTACTGTTGTACCTGATGGTTGGTGTTCAGTGATGAGTATAGGTGATTATTTACCATGGGTGCCGATGGATGAGCTTTTGGTTAAGACCTTTGGATTGACCAAAGCATATTCTACTTTCCAGTCCTACAATTGGTTGCAGATATTTATGATGGCCTTTCCCGATACTTTCATCATTGATAGCATCACAGGGGGAGCTAGACAGTGGTAGGGGGCATGGATATTTGGTAGGCCGAGACCACCTAACAAGAGTGTCTTGATTGCATACATCAAGATAGGGGTGGATCACCAAGCACATACAGTTGAGGCCTTGGGCATGATGGAGAGTATACTAGGCCATGGGACAAAGGATATCTCAGAGGTTGCTACATATTCAGACTCTCATTGGGATGAGGGTGGAGTGATTTCGACAGTTACTGGTAGGGCACATCAATAGTTGGTGGGGATTGGAAGTGATGAACTTCCAAATTTGACATGGGATCCAGGAGTCCATTTGGTCAATAGTTTGTTTCATCTTATGAGAATCTAGGAGTGGAGGATACAAAATGGATACTTTGATCAAACAGTCATGATCAAAGTAGAGCAACATCATCATGATGGTCCCTGTCAGAGACTAGCATGGGACCCTGGGATTACAGGGTTGGGCATTCCATTGAATGGTGGAGACGAGTGGACCTTTGCATGGGGAAGTCCCCTTGATTTTCCATTGAGTTTCAGTATTGGGGAGAGCACATCACTAGTTGGTGATTCGTTGAGGTCTTGTAGTACCTCACTATGGAAGCAACATGTTCAATCAGTGGGGGCCGTGTTGGGTTTGGTATGGTTTGGTAGGACAGACTCATTTCGGTTTGAGACTGTGTGTTATTTGCAGGAGACTCATGGTAGTGATATGTTACAGGACTATATCCCATGAGGCATTTCAATTCATATTTTGATATGGGATCCGGGGATTGGAATGCTTGGTAGTTCAGTGTTTTATGGAGTTGAGTTTAGAGTAGAGTGGTTGCTCAGGGAGTTGACTGAGATTCTTTGGCCATTGATCATTCTACTCATCAGGAGCATGTGGGTGCCATGTGTGGTGAGCACTTGGAGAGACCACATCTTGAGGGGAGCCTACCTTGTGTCACACAGGTGGATATGGGACCTTGGTATCATATGTAGTTGGATTCACTTATTGCTTGAGGACAAGCAATCTTCCGGCAGGGAGGACTGTAATGTCCCCATTTTGGGACATTATATCATTAAAACATTTCAGAGTGTTATGCCTACCCGAGTAGCCAGATAGGGGTGACAGAGAGTTTGGGAGATATTGAGGGGTTTATTTGGGCCTGACTTGCATTGTTCATCATCAGGATCCATTCCGCACATCTTGTCTTTGGTTTTGTTGCATTCCAACAATTTCCATAATTTTGAGTTATTATGGGTCATATCTTAATTAAATACACTAAGAAGGTCATAATGGGCATACTTGGAGAAACCTCTTAGTGTGATAGCTCATTGGAATCAGGAAGAAGAGCACTACAGGATAAGGTGGTGATAAGTGACTTTCAGTGGCTGGAGAAGCCATAAGGATGGATAAATCACTTTTTAGAGGTAAAATGGTTAATTAATTAATTAATTAAGTGATTTAATCAAGGAATAATAAAATAAAGTAAAAGTCACTTGGAGGGAAGAAGTCAACAGTGAATTAGGGTTTCAACAGTGGTTTAGGGTTTTGGAAGTCAACAATGAATCAGGGTTTCAGCAGGGTTTTAGGGTTTTGAAAAACTATAAAGGAAGGGTCAGCGACCTAATTTATCATTATGCAGATTATGACTTGTCATTGAGGAGAAGAGGCTCATCTCAGGAGAGATAGTTCAGTGTATTCCAAGAGGAAGACACCAGTTGGTTGATTTCGATGTTGAAAGACACACCCTAGTCACTGGGAAGATCATCCAGGTACTCCATCATTCTTCATTGATTCTGCAGTGCTCCCATATTCCGGGTATTATCTTTTAGTTGCTTATTTGTATTCCGTCTAAGATCCTTTTGTCTTTTGATCTAGCCGAGTGTTGTTATTTTATTCAGTCACAGTTGCTTATTTGTATTCTGACTAAGATCCTTTGTTTGTTGACATAGTCGAGTATTGTCAGTTTATTCAGCCGCATTCGACCATTTTGTAATCCATAGAGATATCATAATACAAACTTTGCAGTCCTTTGTTGTGTTTATTATTTGTATGAACATTTATATGTTGTAAACCTTTGATCCTACACACACATAAGCAATGTTTCCTAGACTAGCCAAGTTAGGAACATTATAGAATCATGGAAGTTGAAGGAGCATGAAAGACATTATGCCACTCATGATTTGGAGTTGGCAGCCATAGTGCATTCCTTGAAGAAGTGGGGGCACTACCTCATGTGGAAAAGGTTCGAGTTGAGGACAGACCATAATGGTCTGGAATATTTATTTGAACAACCAACTCTAAATGACAGGAAGAGTAGGTGGTTATAATTTTGCAGTGAATATGACTTTGATATAAAGCATATCAAAGTGAAAGAGAATAGGATAGTTGATGCACTTAGTAGAAGGGTGCATGAGTTTCATGCTACAACCATTAGCATGCACCAATCCGATTTGAAAGAAATAATATTAGAGGATGCAAAATCAGATTTGAAATACACAGAAATAATAACAAAAGTAAAACAAGGTATTTTGCAGCAGAAAAATGAAGAATACAAGCTAGGAAATGATGAAATTTTCATGTACAGAGGAATAATTTTTGTACCGAATTCCCAAGAATTGAAAAATATGATATTCATAGAAATGCATAATGTACCTTATGATGGACACACAAGATATGAGAAAACTATTGCAGCTGTCAAGAGCCAATATTATTGGCCAGGCATGAAGAAATAAGTTGTTGAGTACATTGCCAAATGTTTGGAGTGTCAAAAGGTCAAGGATAAGCATAGACACCCAGTTGGGTTGGTGCAGCCATTACCCATCCCTGAGTGGAAATGGGAAGTGGTAACAATGAATTTCATCACCAAACTTCCCAGAATAAATAACCAACATGGTTCTATCATGGTAGTAGTGGACAAGCTTACTAAAGCTACCCATTTTATTCCAGTAAAGCTCACTCACAAGAAAACCAACATTGTTGATATTTATATGATGGAAATTGCTCGATTTCATGGTATACCCAATACAATTGTGTGTGACAGAGATCCAAAGTTTACATCAAATTTCTGGAAAGTATTATTTAAGGGATTTGGAACAAATTTCAATTTTAGCACAACTTATCATCCAAAATATGATGGACAAATAGAGAGGGTGAATCAAGTGGTTGAGGATATGTTGAGGATGTATGTGATGGATAAACCATAAAAATGGGAAGATTACCTATAGTAGAGTTTTCTTATAAAAATGGGTACCAAACATCTCTAAAGATGAGCCCATTTGAGGAACTTTATGGCAGAAGGTGCAACACACCTGTAAGTTGGGACAACCTAGCAGATAGAGCAATGGTTGGGCCAGAATTACACAGGGAAATGGAAGAGAAGATGTTGAAAATAAAGAAGAATTTAAGGGCTTCTCAAGATAGGCAGAAAAATTATGCTGATAAGGGAAGAATTCAAAAGGAATTTAACGTGGGTAACCATGTATTCTTGAAAGTGAAGGCCAACATAAGTTCTCTGAAGTTTGGAAATTGTTCAAAGTTGATTTCTCGTTATTGTGGGTCGTTTGAAATCTTAGAGAGGATTGGGACTGTAGCATATATGCTTGCATTATCTGCATCAATGTCTATTCATAATTTATTCCATGTATCATTTCTCAAAAAGTATATACTTGATGCTAATCATGTTATTGATTGGAATGTGATTCAGGTGGAGAAAGAGGGCACATTTCAAGTGAATCTCGTGTGAATATTGGACCAAAAGATCAATCAGCTATGGAATCGATCCATATATCTAGTAAAGGTCCAAAAAACCTGGTACGGTCCTTAGGATGTAACTTGGGAGCATGAGGATGCTATGCGGGGAGAATACCCACATCTTTTTGAAGATTTTTGAAAATTTTGGTGATAAATGTGTATATATATTGCACTGAGGATAGTGCATAAATAAGGGGAGGGGAATTTAATACCCCAAGACCGAGCCCCAGTTGAAATTGTAAATATGTTTTATAGGCTAGTGATCCAGGTTATTATAAGCCAGAAGGCTTATGTGATGATTAAGATGGAGAGCCTAGATGCTAAGTGCTAGTGAGATTATTTTTGTATATGTAAACACTCATATCATTAATAAAATACATCATTACATGTGGACCAACCACAATAAAGAGTATGGGGGACTAAAATCCACTGGGAAGGGAAAAGGGGGAGCTAAGAGCCTAGAAAGGGGGCCAAGCTAGAGGGATTATTTCCAAAGGAATATTATAATATTATTCCTAAATACTATGGTGAGGATCATAATTTTATCCTAAGTTCTTATGGGAAAGAGAATGAATTACAAGTGGAGAGAACCAAGCTCCTTGAGAACCATGTGTGATCAAGGGCGCATGAAAATAAATATGGGGGAAATTAGTCCATTTCAGACTCACTCATCCATTCACTCGATCAGTATTACCTCTCGATCTTGCACGCACTCCTTGGGCTACCTAGTACCTTTAATGTTATCAACAATAAAACATATCCTTCCTGTGATGCATAGCGCACCTGTACCTAACTGAGCCAGTGTTGTACCTTCCTATTATAAGCAACACATATTCCATGCCCTGAATGTTTTTGTTTCCATCACATGTGTCTTAACTGAACGCTGCTACTGTCAACACCACCACCTATACTTGGTTGGCTTAAGCATTGGACAAAAGAAGCGGGTTGTCAGTCCCGTGGGATTGAAGAGGCTGGTTTTCAAGTCTGTGGATTAAAGAGACAGGTTGTTAGGCTCGCGAGAAACTATCTCCAAGTGAGAGAATTACTGGGAATTTATTTCCGGAGGGAGCCCAACTATAGCTACAGTTATATAAGACTTCGTTTATAGCATTTTGTTGAATGCCTGGAAGGGAAGTGGGGTAGTCAAAGGACTGTTGAGAAGAGAAGGGGCACACTTCCTATGGTGGGATAGGCATGTGTGGAATGAGAGATTGTGAGCTATTAGTTTGAGAACACACTTGACGGAGTTGTTCCTGTTGTCTAAGATACATCATCCTAGCTAGGAATCCCTTTACTCGGGTGGATTTTTGTCCCAGCTCGTGGGTGACCCACTGTTGAGATTTTTTAGCATTGTGGTCTAAGGCTAGTAGGATTGTGCAAGGTCTGCATGAAGTTGGTCGTATTCTATCAAATATAAGTATCAATATTGTGTTAATTTACATGTTGTGTATTTATACATGTGTTTATGTTTATGGGTTTTATTTTATTGTTATTTCTACATATTCTGGGAATTTTCCCAGAGTATTTGTATACATTTATAAGTTCATATACAGTCCATAGGTTTTCAATATCATAGCCTAGCATGTGGTTGGGGATGTCACAGTATGGTCTCATAACTTAGTAAGAATGTTTTATGGAGTAACATGGCCTGACCTGGGTGGCTGGGTATGTTACACAATAAATGTAAGTCTAAAATGTTAGGTAGATAGAGAGGTAGTGTTAAGCCCTAAATAGTGTCACATTACCCCCTAATTGGGGCATATTACATTAGTAATGTTATTTTATTTATGTCGATTTGGGTCCATTCATTGTAATTGTACCTCCTAGTCTCCTATATATACCGAGGAGACCTTTTCATTTGGAATCATCTTGTATTTGGAAATTTATGTGTTGTATAAGGAGGTTTCCCCCTCGAAGAGGCTAATTATCTAAAATTTTCACTTTTTCAAGGTGTTTAGTGTTGGAGTTACTTCACACACCCCTAGGATTTATTTTTCATTATGTTTTTCCTTGTTTATTAGTCATTATTCAGTCTCCTATAATTTAGGAAGAATGTTCCTCTAGGGAGAATATTCTCTTCAGTTTTCACTTCAGTTTGATCAGTTGAGTGGAGTCTAGATGCTACATTGGGATTATCACCATGCAACATTGGGATCATCACCAGCTAATGTGCATTGTCCTTGGGATCATCACCAGACTAGCGCATTACTCATGATTCCTTGATCTCCTCCTCACTTCACTATGTTTCAGTTAGTCAACTGAAGACTGATAGACTAGTTAACTCAGACTAGGTGGCAGTTCACTCCCGTAACTGCCTGAGAGACTAGACTAGGTGGCAGTTTACTCCTGTAACTATTGGTGTGTGTCCAAATCAATCTAGACCACCACTATGGTGCATTAGTTACTCATGTATCCTATTTCTATTGTAAATTATTCACTCTTTGTGTGTGGAATACGGTTAATGAGAATTCTTCCATTCTTTTTTTCTTGCTTCTTCTTTCTCAATTTCTCTCTGCAAATGTGTGTGGAATTTTCCAGATAGATATATTTTGTGCAGGTTCAACACATTTACATTTAGTACTTATTATGAGGTTTTTTATGCTATTTTGATATTTGGTTCTTAACATTTGGTATGAGATCTCAAGGTCTTGGGGTTTCACTGTTGCATCTGAGACACCTTGGAATTTTATCTATAACTTGTTTTCTACGATGTTCCAGAAGGAACCCCTTGGAGGATATTTATCAGATGGATAAGGTACGTTGGGTTCAAATTTCAACTCTTGAGGCCTTATACTTTCGGAGATATATCCTACGTAAGATATGGTTCTGGAATCATCCTGAATTTAGTCATCACAGAATTTTCTCTATAAAAAAAAAATTGTAATGTTTCTTACTTTGAAACCTAGAATATATTCACAGAAATGATCAAGGTAGCTATGATAAAAATGTCATCTTCTGGGTCATCTTACTTTTGTAGATACACCATGTGTAAGATAGGGTATCAGACTAGTAATATTAACTAGTCTCAAACAAGTGTTCTGGGTAAAATAGTGATATATTATTCATTGAGTATACAAATTAAGAGATACCAATTGCATTGGACAACAAACAATATGTAGTATTTTTGGTACAAGTTTTAGGATCAAATATCATATATTGTGCACTTGGCATGTTTTATAAGTACACTCTCCTGGAAGGGACAAAAATCACCAAGGTGTTGGGAATTTACCATAACTTCCACTTGGCACATCCAATTTTGATCAAACCTATGGAATTGCAGAGAAGACATATCAAAGAAATACAAAAATATTTTTTTAGAACCATAAGGGATGAAATTTTGGATACACAACAGAAGAACGACCGTCTAGAAGAACCACCTCCAAATCAAGGTTTAAAAATGATACTTGGCCAACATGCCACCAAAAAAGGGAATTTCTACACCAAATAAGCCTCCAGATAGTCCTACTTGGACTCTTGATGAATGTGAAGAAATGTGTCGGGACATAAATGATTTACAAAAGAAGACAATAATAAAATATGAACTACAAGGGATGATGGATTCAATTGAAGCTAAGTTGGAGGCAATAATGGATACTAAGATGGATGGTTTAAAAAGGGAGATCATGGAAGGATTGAAAAAACTCCTAATAGAGAGGCCTCCTAAAAGTGAAAATGTATCCCATGAAATTCATGATGAGGACACAATGAAGATGAATCAATACTGGAGAAACTCCAACTTTGGGTTGAAGACCAACCACTTTCGTATGATCGATATGAGGAAGTTTCATGGAAATTATCCAATAACATGGATACTTCAGATGGAGAAGTTCTTTGATCTACATGATGCGCCACATACACAAAAGGTATGAATTGCTTCTTTATATTTAGAACCCAATCACTTTGTGTGATATTGATTGCTTTGTTCTCGAAAATCACTTGTCACTTGGAAAATTTTCACGGAATAAATGATAGCTCACTATGAGGATACAAGGATCAATACCTTCTTTAGCCAATTGATAAATCTCAAGCAAAATGGTTCAATTGTGGAGCACATTGAGAACTCACAAAGATTGAATATAAAGGTAACAAATATTCCATATGAGCCCATGATTGATGTATTAATAGGAAATTCAAAGGATAAAATTCAACATGAGTTTTTCCTTTGGGAACCCAAATCATTGGAGAATGCGTTCAGGGTGGCGATAAATGTTGAAAGTAAAAATATGGCTATGGCTACTAGAAGGACCACTCCTAACATCTATCGAGAGAATAATGTTCATTCTTCTAAAACACCTCAACCTACAAGGTTGACACCTCAACAATTGGAGGAAAGAAAAGAAAAAGGTTTATTCTTTAATTGTGACAGCAATTACAATAAGGGACATAAATGTGGTGAGAATAAATTATTCTACATAGATTGTGAAGAGGAAGAAGAACAAGAACAAGAACCATCTCAGTATGAAAATGTAGAAGAGATTTATTCTGAAGAGTTGACTCTCATGATATCATGTAATGCATTGGATGGAATTAGAACTCCTCAAACCCTCAAGATCGAAGGATATATAAAAAAGAATAAGGTAACAGTCCTAATTGATTCTTGTAGTACTCATAATTCCATTCACTATAAATTAGCCAAATCTCTCAATTTCTTTATATATCCAGCACCAAAGTTTCAAGTAATGATTGCAAATGGAGGAACTATCAATTTCTCAGGAGAAATCCATAAGATCAATATTACTATGGGGGAATATGTAATGAATAGTCAAATTATTTCTATACCCATGGGTGGTGTTGATGTCATACTAGGAGTACAATGGTTACAATCATTGGGAACAATGGCTTTTAATTTTCAATAACTTTTCATGAAATTTTCATTGGAAGGAAAAGAAATTGAGTTAAGGGGTATCATAGGGAAAGCCAATAAGGCGATAATCTCTAATGGCATGAAACATTATTGAAAAAAGTTCATCAGGGTGTAATTGTACAACTATGCTCACTAGATATTCAAACATCTAAGCAATTTATTCCCCTAGATCTCCAAGGGATCATCGATAAGCATTCCAAAGTATTTGAACATATTCCCAGAGGTCTTCCACCCACTCTAAATCATGATCATGCTATTAACCTAATTCCTGGGATCTGTTTTCCCAAAATTAGGGCTTACAGATACCCGTATGCCCAGAAGAGTGAAATTGAGTGTATGGTTGAAGAAATGTTAGAGGTTGGCATTATTAGACCTAACCAAAGTTCTTACTTTGCACCGGTGGTAATGGTACTCAAGAAATAGGGCTCATGGCATATGTGTCTAGATTATATAGAGCTCAACGAGATCACTATTGAAGATAAGTTTCCCATTCCTATCATTGATGAATTTTTAGATGAACTACATGGAGAAATATATTTCACAAAGTTGGATCTTAGTTCAGGGTATCATCAGATTAGAATGAAGGAAGAAAATTCCCAAAAACAACATTCTGAACTCATGAAGGCCATTATGAATTTTTGTTCATGCCTTTTGGCCTTATGAATGCACCTTCCACATTCCAAGGATTGGTCAATTCCATTTTCAATCCCTTCCTTCGAAATTTGTTGTTAGTGTTTTTTGATGATATATTAATATATAGCAAGTCTTGCGAGGATCATGTTTGACATGTTGACAAGGTGCTACAACTACTAAAGGAGCAACAACTATATGTCAAACCATCCAAATGTTTCTTTGGGGTGAAGGAGGTAGAGTATTTGGGTCATATTGTATCTCATGAAGGTGTCAAGGTAGACCCTAACAAGCTTAAGGCCATGATTGACTAGCCGATTCTCCAAACATTGAAGAATCTTAGAGGATTTTTGGGTTTGACAGGTTACTATTGCAAGTTTATTCATACCTATGGAAGAATAGAAACACCTTTAATGACATTAACTAAGAAGGATGCATTTTCATGGAATCCAAAGGAAACTCAAGATTTTGAACAACTTAAAGAGGCGATGTGCAAAGCTCTTATCTCTTCCACACCAGACATCACAAAAACCTTTATTGTTGAATGTGATGCCTCGGGAAATGGCATTCGTGTTGTTCTAATGCAAGAAGAAATGCCCCTTTCTTTTTAAAGTTGACCACTCAAGGGAAAGGACTTACACAAACCCATTTATGAGAAGGAAATGATGACAATACTACATGCATTGAAGAAATGGCACCCTTACCTAATAGGTAGGCACTTCAAGGTAAAAAACAATCATGATAGTCTTAAATACTTCTTGGAACAAATACTATCTTCAGAAAAACAAAAAAAATGGGTGACAAAGACGTTGGGTTATGATTTTGAAATAATCTACAAAAAAGGGAAATAAAATGTTGTGGCAGATGCACTCTCAAGAAATGATGAAGATGTTGAGGCCTTTCTCTATGTTATCTTGATCATCCAACCCGGTTGGATAATAGAAGAGAAATATGAATGGAAGAATGACGAAAATGTGTGAACTCTCATTCAAAGGTTGCAACAGGATTCCAGTGCATCATATACATTTACATGGAAAAATGATTCACTATGGTACAAAGATAGCTTATATTTATGTAAGAATTCCCAACTCAAACAAAAGGTACTCTTCGAATTGCACACCTCTCTGGTAGGAGGGCACTTGGGATTTTTGAAAACCTACCATATGGTCAACAAGGAATTTTTGGGGGATGGCCTTAAAACTAACGTTCAAAGGTTTGTGGAAAAATGTTTGGTTTTCCAAAAAAATAAGGTGGAAACAATTAAGACCCCAGGTCTTTTACAACCATTAGCCATCCCAAGTCAGTGCTGGGAGGAGGTTTCCATGGATTTCATCAAAGGGTTACTGAAGTTTGAAGGAAATAATTTCATCATGGTGATTTTTGATAGACTTACCAAGTACGCACACTTTTGTGCACTCTCTCATCCTTTCAAATCCAGTACAATTTCTACTGTATTCATGGAGACAGTTCAAAAGATATATGGAATCCCAAAGATTATTGTAAGTGACATAGATCCCATCTTCACTGGACATTTTTGGACATAATTATTTTTTGTTTGGGTACTCAATTGGCTCATATCTCATATTATCATCCGCAATATGATGGAAAAACCAAGATAGTGAACAAATGTATGGAAGGCTACCTTCGTTGTTTTTTATTTAATAAACAAACACAATGGTTCAAATGGTTACCCTTGGCAGAATGGTGGTATAATACTTCCTTTCATACTGCAACATAATGACACCATTTATGGATCTCTATGGATATCACCCACCTTCCATCACTTCTTCTCTAAAATAAAAAACTAAGGTTCAAGTTGTGGAAGATCACATCGAGCATCAAAAACAAGTTCTCCAACTCTTAAAGAACAACCTGACCATGGCACATAATCGCATGAATCAACAATCATATCAACATTGTAGTGAAAGAAGTTCTGAAGTAGGGGATTGGGTATCTTTAATACTAAAACCATACAAACATATGTACCTCAAGAAAAATAAGAAGGATAATAAATTATCACCAAAGTACTATGGACCTTATAAGGTGTTGCAAAATATTGGTACTATGGCATACAAATTGGAGTTGTTTACATCTTTGCGAGTACACCCAATTTTCCATGTTTCATGCTTAAAGAAGCTTATAGGTAACAAGATCCTAGTTCAAACTGTATTTCCAGAACTTGACGAGGAAGGAAAAATAATATTGGAGCCTGACGCTATCATTGACACAAGAATTTGCCAGCTAAGGAATATATCGATTTTAGAGTATCTCATTAAGTGGAGGAAACTACCTGATGAAGATTCCACTTGGGAAGATGAGTCTTTCATACAAAAGCATCCAGAATTACTGAAGCGTTACAGACAACACTTTTTTGAAGGGGAGGGTCATGTTAAGCCCTAAATAGTGGAACATTACCCCTTAATTGGGACATATTACATTAGTAATTTTATTATATTTATGTCGACCTTGGTCCATTAGTTGCAATTGTTCCTCCTATTCTCTTATATATACCAAGGAGAACTTTTAATTTGGAATCATATTGTATTTGGAAATTTATGTGGTGTATAAGGAGGTTGCCTCCTCGAAGAAACTTATTATCTATAATTATCTCTTTTTCAAGGCATTGAGTACTTATTCTGAGGTTTTTTTATGTTATTTTTATATTTGGTTCTTAATAGGTAGTGGGGGGGTAGAGGGCCCATAGTGATAATAATGGAGGCCATTCAATGTAAGGTGGACTAGGTCCACTATAGTATTAAATAAGGCCCACTATGGTAGTTACATATAATAAATGTAAGATGACTTCTTATAAGGTTCCACTTCTAGAAGGACAACGCTTTCATAAGGGGGATGGAATGTTAAGTAGCTAGAAAGGTAGTGGGGGGGGCTAGAGGGCCCATAATGATAATAGTGGAGGAAATTCAATGTAAGATGGACTAGGTCCACTATAGTATTAAATAAGGACCACTATGGTAGTTAGATATAATAAATGTAAGATGAATTCTTAGAAGGTTCCACTTCTAGAAGGTTCCTCCTCTAGAATGTTCATAGGTGGTTGGTAGCACTATATAAAGGGGTTCAATACATGTAATGAAACAAGTTGAGAAGTATTATATTTGGAGCTTAAGCTCATTAGGAGGATTCCCCCTCGAAGAGGAAAGTGAACATGAGATGATCCCTTTCATAATAGGATCCATTGTATGGTGTTTCCCTACCTCAAGGGTTTTCTTATAATAAATAGTGGTTTTTCTATATTGTTCCATATAGCTTGTGTGGTGATTGTATTCAGATATATTTGGAACTATTGTGGTATAATGTATTCATATATCTTTGGTAGTTAACAATTGGAGATCTTTGGATCTTAACAATGTTTGACATGATAAACATTTTTATTTGTTTTTCTTTCTTAAATTAATTAATTTTTTTATTGTGTCTTCTTATTTCATGAGCGATATTCCCTACCTCATGACATTGAATTAATCATTTCTTTAGTGAACAACAATCTTTATACTAGTAGTTAATGTTTACACAGTGGATTGATACCTCAGACATGAATTTGGGTATTGATTGTTTAGATTTTCATGAAGTACATTTACATAGTTGGACATTGCTTGTTAGTTGATAGTTCATATTATTAGAAGTTATAAATTAATGGAATGCCACCCTCCATTATAATTCATACTTATATTTGTTTTATTTTAAATATTACATGATAATATTTGAAGTAACTTCTTATTTATGCCTCACTTTATTCGGATAACTTGGGAATAGAGATTATGGTTCCCTATTTGATTAGATAAATTGTGTGGTTTCTTTCCCTTATTATATTTTATTTTACTTCTTTATGCGCATATGAGTTTTATTGAATATATTATGCATGAGGGATTCCTCCCTCTGGCTTCAGGATTCTTCCTATAAATCCTATAATGGGGAGGATTTATATAAGCATCATAGGGTGCCTTGGAATTTTTCCCTTGATAGGAACAACTTGAAGAACAATAAATCCCTCTATTTATCTCTCATCTACCCCTCTCTCCTACACTCCTTATCCCTCTATCCCACTCTATATCCACCTCTTCCAATCTCTCTCTCAAGAGGAGGGAGATAGAGAACAAGAGGGGGGAAAGAGAAAGGGGGGGATATAGGAGAGGGAGAGATGGATGGAGAGAGAGTGGGGGGAGAGAAGGGTTCATATAGGGGAAGAGAGGTAGAGGGAGAAAATAAATATGGAGAGAGAGAGAAGGTGAGGGGGAGAGAGCACAAGAGAGAGAGGGTGGGGTAGAGAGAGAGAGAGATCAGGGAGTGGGGGAGAGAGAGAGAGGGGGATATAGGGATATAAGGAGAGAGAGGGGGTAGAGAGAGATAGGTAGATAAAGGTAAAGAGGGATATGGGTAGAGTAGAGGAGATAAAGAGAGAGAGAGAGAGATGGAAAGAAGGAGAGAGTGAGAGAGGGGAAGAGGGGGGGGAGAGTGAGAGAGAGGGAAGGAGGGATAAAGTGAGAAGGGATGAATGCTGATGAGAGAGAGGGAGAGAGAGTGATATATGGGGTGGGAGGGAGAGAGAAAGAGAGGGAGAGAGAAAGTGAGGAAGGTGGAGAGATAGGAGAAGAGAAGGAGAGAATGAGGGAAAGGGAGGGGAGAGATAAAGATGGGGAGGGATATAGAGGTGCAGATATTGAGATATTGAGAGATAAATATATAGAGGTGTGGGGGGGAGTAAG
>ML780861.1:313384-331091 GCA_009831015.1 Picea engelmannii | reverse complement strand
TTGGAGGGAGGGATAGTTGGAGAGGGAGAAATAGAGAAGGAGGGGGATAAATATTGAGGGAGAGATAGGGGTATATGAAAGAGAGAAAATGGAGGGGGGGAGAGGGTTATACACAAGAGAGAGAGGAGGCAGGAGAGAAGGGGAGAGAGGTAGAGAGACAGAGAGACTGGTGGATATTATATGATGAGAGAGGGAGGGGTAGAGAGAGATGGGGGAGTGAGGGAGAGAGATGAGAGAGAGAAGGGGATGAGTGTAGGGGAGAGACAGAGAGTGATATAGGTGGATATTGGTGGCTACCCACCTTTTCCAATTGGCTCAAAAACGTTTTCTAGCAATTTTGGCAATTTACTATTTTTAGTAGTTTTAACTTTCGAGGCCATTTTGAGGGCCTAAATAAAGGTTTTTCAAGATAAATCTTTTCAATGATAGTTGAAGGTGTGATTGATCCCCCTAAATTAATCTCCTCGACGATACCTTTGCAATGAGCTATCGTGCACCCCAAACGAAGATCGTATGCCAAAGTTACTCCCCCGGGAAGTTGATACGCCAAACTACCCAAAACGAGGTCCACAAAACTGTTTGTTTTTCATCTTCCGAGGTTAGGTTTTTGGATTTTATTTATGATATAAGGCCTTTGGAGTCTCATTTTAAAATAATCATCTTGCAAATGCAAGTAGTGGACCCATCTCTTCTCATAGATAAGTTGCCACCATTCTAGCGAGTCTTTCACTCTATATTTTTACAGTCTTTGTACATTTTCGCTCATTAATAGAAAATTGCGTATTACTTTATCTTTGTTTTTATGGTTGCATCTCTGATCCATTTCTGTTATATTATTTGATATTTGAGATATCTCTGTACATTGCTTTATTATATCTCCGCTCTCATTTCGTACCGAAAATAATCTAGATCAATGGTATTAGAGCAGGCTACTCTTGATCGGTTTTTTTCAGTGCATGTCCCTGACAAGGTACGAGTATAGGAAGTTAGGTATCTAGCTTATCTCTCTTGAAGATAATCGCTCTCGCGGGCCTAAGAAACCCTCCATAGCGGAAGAAAAGAAAAATGACGGAGCAGACGATTTTATCAATATGTTGCTTGAGAAAGCTCTCACGCAACAGAGGGACGAAATGATGGAGAATTTTTCCCACATCCTTTAACACCTGTTGATAGAAACAAGAGAATATTAATCAAACAACCACTTTGGAAGCACTTCTCCTTTCAAGGTACAGGTTAATTTTGATATTCTTGTATTTGAAGGTCAGATAGATGCGATTGCCCTAGACAAATGGTTAAATCTATTAGAAGGTTATTTCTTTGTTCATAATTTTTCCGATAGGGAAAAGATCACATTCACACTCCTTAAAGATATCCCCCATGTAAAATATTGGTGGGAAACTTACTAGGAGAAAAGTTCCACAGAGGATTCTAGAATATATGGGGCCGAGCCCACTTAGGATTTTTTTGTGGATGCGATAAATGAACAATATTACCATGTTGGCAACTATGAGGATTAGTACATGAGATGGACCACATTGCGGAAAAAGAGGGGCCAAGAAATTTTGGAGTTCACCAATAATTCCATACCTTGCGCACCAATATGGGTATCAAAGACTCTAAACGACATTTAGTTCTGAAATATTGTGGGGCTCTACACAGATATATCCAAATTGAAATGGATTTTTTGGATATCTCATCACTCAGTGTTGCTTATTGATATGATGTTAAAATCGAGCATAAATTTAAGAGCCAAAACAAACGGGAGTTTGGGTCTACAAATCTGCAACAACCAAAGTATGATAAAGACGACCCTAGCAAACAGTCTCTCAAAAACTAGTCCAAGCCACAGGAAAAGAAGGGTCACGGGAAGACAAAGAAGGACACAGAAAAATGGTGTGATTTCCACAAAATCCCCTGGCACAACACCTAGGAATGTCGCTCAAAATAGTCATTGGTGGTCGAGATCAAAGACAAGGATTTGAACCCTGATTCTAAATCTGATTCTGAAAATACTAGTAAAATAGATATCATCGACTAAGAGCCCATTGCTATTGCCACAACCGCAGCAATTCAACCAAAAGAACCCACAAATCCTGAAGAGGGGGATGCCTTTTTCATTCACAGATGTGAGTGAAGGGGAATCTGTTGCATTTTATTGTTGATAGCTCAAGCCATAAGAACCTCATATCAACATAGGTCATCAAATAGCTGGGATTGTCAACAACACCACACCTGCAACCATACAACATTGGGTGGCTTCTCTAGGGATGAGATATCCATGTCAGGCAACAGTGTGGATTGTCATACGGAATCCACCCCTTCAAGGATGAGGTATTATGTGATCTTTCCCCACTGGATGTTAGCGATGTTCTCTTGGAAAAACCATATATGTGGAAGCACCATGTTGTTTATGAGTCTAGACCCCGTAGTGTCATTGTTTCTCTGGGGGGTCACCTCTTTATAATACTAGAGATAGTTCTGACCATTGTTCCACCTAAACAATGCTGCAAGGTAGCATCTCAAGGTAAAAAATCCAACTTCTTCACAATCTGTTCAAAAGGTGAACAGAAGGATACTGCAACCACTATAGCGTCGACCCAAGAACCTTCTATCCAACAAAAGTAGGTTGAAACTATTGCAACAAAGTGTAAATATTCCTTATGAACATAGGGATCTCATGTAGCCAGACTTCTTAAAAATGTCCAACCCTTCCAGCCACATGTTCATGATATCTTTCAACAAGCTAAGCAACACAACTTCTTTAATAAAGCAAGCAACTCATCAAGATGCAGATTCAGCGAACGCTTTTCCCTCTCCCCCGGGCACTCAATGCAATGCAGACCATTTATTCCTAAGGAGGGAGGATTGATCCAGGTGGATATCGGTGGCCACCCACCTTTTCCAACTGGCTCAAAACAGTTTTCTGGCAATTTTGGCAATTTACTATTTTTAGCAGTTTTTAACTTCTCGGGCCATTTTGAGGGCCTAAATGAAGGTTTTTCGGGATCGAGCTTCTCAATTATGGCTGAAGGCATGATTGATCCCCCTAAATGAATATCCTTGGTGATACCTTTCCAAATAGCTATCGTGCGCCCCAAACGAAGATCGTATGCCAAAGTTATTCCCCTGGGAACTTGATACACCAAACTACCCAAAACGGGGTCCACAAAAATGTTGGCTTTTCATCTTCTGGGGTTAGGGTTTTGGATTTTATTTATGATAAAAAGGCCTTTGGAACCTAATTGTAAAATCATAATCTTGTGAATGCGAGTAACGGACACATCTCTTCTCAGAGATAAGCTGCCACCATTCTAGCGAGTCTTTCACTCTGTATTTTTACACTCTTTGTACATTTTTGCTCATTAATAGAAAATTGTGTATTACTGTATCACTGTGTTTATGGTTGCATATATGATACATTTATGTTATATTATTGGATATCTGAGATATCTTTGTACATTTCTTTATTATATCTCCGCTCTCATTTCATACCGAAAATAATCTGGATCATTGGTATCAAAGCAGGCTGCTCTTGATCGTTTTTTTTTTCAGTGCATGTCCCCAAAGAGGTTCGAGTATAGAAATTTGGGTCTCGAGATTGTATCTCTTTAGGAAAATTTCTCTTGCATGCCCAAGAAACCCTCCATGGCAGAAGAAAAGAAAAATGATGGAGCAGACGATTCTATCCATCTGTTTCTTGAGCAAGCTCTCACACAACAGAGGGACGAAATGATGGAGATTTTTCCCCACATCCTTCAACACCTGTCGATAGAAGCATGCACATATTCATCAAACAACCACTTTGGAAGCACCTCTCCTTTCAAGGTACATGTTAATTTTGATATTCCCATATTTTAAGGTTAGATAGATGTGTATGCCCTAGACAAATGGTTAAATTTGTTAGAAGTTTATTTATCCATTCATAATTTTAACGACAGGGAAAATATCACCTTCACACTCCTTAAAGATCTCCCCCATGTCAAACATTGGTGGGAAACTTACTGGGAGAAAAGTTCCACAGAGGAGTCTGGAATATATGGGGCCGAGCCCACTTGGTATTGTTTTGTGGATGTGGTAAAGGAACAATATTAGCCTGTTGGAAACTATGAGGACTAGTACATGAGATGGACCACATTGCAGCAAGAGAGGGGCCAAGTAGTTCTGGATTTCACCAATACATTCCATACCTTGCACACCAAGCTAGGTATCAAAGACTCCGAACGACATTTGGTTCTGAAATACTGTGGGGCTCTACATAGATACATCTAAAATGAAATGGATTTTCTGGACATCTCATCACTCAGTGTTGCTTATTGATATGTTGTTAAAATCGAGAAGAAATTTAAGCACCATAAAAAATTTGAGTTTGGGTCTGCAAATCTTCAAAAACCAAAGTATGATAAAGACGGCCCTAACAAGAAATCTCCCGAAGACTAATCCAAGACACAGGAAAAGAAGGGTCACGAGAAGACAAAGAAGGACACCGAAAAATGGTACGATTTCCACAAAATTGAATGGCACAACACCGAGCAATGTCGCTCAAAACATTCATTGGTGGCTGAGATCAAAGACAAGGATCCAAACCTTGATTCAAAATCTGATTCTGATAATACTGGTAAAAGACAGATCATCGATGCAGACCCGACTTCTATTGTCACAACCGCAACAATTCAACTAGAAGAACCCACAAATCCTAAAGAGGGGGAACACCTTTTTCATTCATAGATGTGGGTGAATGGGACCCCACTACATTTTATTGTTGATAGCAAAAGACATAAAAACCTTGTCTCAGCAGAGGTCGTCAAACAGTTGGGATTGTCGACAACACCACACCTGCAGCCATACAACATCGGGTGGCTTCACCAGGGATGAGATATATGTGTCAGAAAGTAGTGTCTATTGTCATACGCCATCCAACACTTCAAGGATGAGGTATTATGTGATGTTTCCCCACTAAATTTCTTTGATGTTCTCTTGGGCCAACCATATATGTGGAAGCGCCATGTTTTTTATGAGTCTCGACCCCGCAGTGTCATTTTTTCTCTAGGGGGTCACCTCTATAGAATACCAGAGGTAGTTTCGACTATTATTCCACCTAAACAGTGCCGCAAGGTAGTATCTCATACTATAAAATTCATCTTCTTCACAATCTTTTCAAAAGGTGAACAGAAGGATACTGTAACCACTACAGCCTCAGCCCAAGCACCTTCTATCCAATAGAAGCAGGTCGACAAGATTTCAACAAAGTGTAAATATTCCTTCTTCTCATAGGAATCTCATGTATCAATACTGGTTAAAATTTTCCAACCCTTCCATCCACATGTTCATGATAACCTTCAACAAGTTAAGCAATGCAACTTCTCCAACAATGCAATCAACTCATCAAGATGCAAATCTCGATAACACTTTTCCCTCTCCCTTGAGAACTCAATGCAATGGATATAATTTCTTCCTAATGAAGGAGGATTGATATAGGTGGATATCAGCGGCCACCCACCTTTTCCAACTGGCTCAAAATAGTTTTCTGGCAATTTTGGCAATTTACTCTTTTTAGCAATTTTAACTTTCGGGGCCATTTTAAGGGACTAAATGAATATTTTTTAGGATCATGATTATAAATTTTATTTGAAGGCATTATTGATCCCCCTAAATTAATCTCCTTAGTTATACCTTTCCAACGAGCTATTGTGCGCCCCAAACAGAGATTGTATGCCAAAGTTATGCCCCGGGGAAGTTGATACACCAAACTACCCAAAACGAGGTCCACAAAATTGTTGCCTTTTCATCTTTTGGGGTTAGGGTTTTGGATTTTATTTATGATAAAAAGGAATTTGTATCCTCAATGTAAAATAATCATCTTGTGAATACGAGTAGTGGAAACATCTCTTCTCAGAGATAAGCTGCCACAATTCTAGGGAGTCTTTCACTCTGTATTTTTACAGTCTTTGTACATTTTTACACATTAATAGAAAATTGTGTATTAATGTATCTTTGTGTTAATGGTTTCATCTATGATATGTTTATGTTATTTTATTGGATATCTGAGATATATTTTTACATTTCTTTATTATATCTTCGTTCTCATTTCGTACCGAAAATAATCTGATTTCAGTGGTATTAGAGCAGGTTCCTCTTGATTATTTTTTTTTTCACTGCATGTCCCCGACGAGGTCCGAGTATATAAAGTTGGGTCTCGATATTGTCTCTCTTGAATAAAATCACTCTTGTACACCCAAGAAACCCTCCAAGGAAGAAGAAAAAAAAAATGACGGAGTAGACAATTCTATCAATTTGTTGCTTGAGCAAGCTCTCATGTGATAGAGGGACGAAATGATGGAGAATTTTTCCCACATCCTTCAACACTTTCCGATAGAAACATATGCATATTTATCAAACAACCACTTTGGAAGAACCTCTCCTTTCAAGGTACAGGTTAATTTTGATATTCCTGTATTTTAAGGTCAGATAGATGTGAATGCCCTAGAAAAATGGTTAAATCTGTGAGATGGTTATTTCTCTGTTCCTAATTTTTCCGACAGGGAAAACATCACCTTCACACTCCTTAAATCTCTCCCCCATGTCAAACATTGGTGGAAAATGTACTAGGATAAAAGTTACACAGAGGAGTCTGGAGTATATGGGGTTGAGCCCACTTGGGATTTTTTTGTGGATGCGGTAAAGGAACAATATTACCCTATTGGCAACTATGAGGACTAGTACATGAGATGGACCACATTGCAGCAAGAGAGGGGCCAAGTAGTTCTCGAGTTCACCAATACCTTCCATACCTTTCAAACCAAGCTATGTATCAAAGACTCTGAATGGCATTTGGTTCTGACATACCATGGTGCTCTACACAGATACATCCAAACTGAAATGGATTTTCTGAACATCTCATCACTCGGTGTTTCTTATCGATATGTTGTTAAAATTGAGCATAAATTTAAGCACTAGAAAAAATGGGAGTTTGGGTCTTCAAATATGCAAAAACCAAAGTATGATAAAGATGCCCTTAACAAACAGTCTCCCGGAAACCAATCCAAGCCACAAGAAAAGAAGGGTCACAAGAAGACAAAGAAGGACACCGAAAAAAGGTGCGATTTCAACAAAATCCCCTGGCACAACACCGAGGAATGTCTCTTAAAAACTCATTGGTGGTCGATATCAAATACAAGGAGCCAAACCCTGATTCAAAATCTAATTCTGAAAATACTAGTAAAACACAGATCATCAAACGCAAACCCCACTATTATTTTCGCAACCACAATAATTCAACCAGAAGAACCCACAGATCCTGAAGAGGGGGAGCACCTTTTTCAATCACAAATGTGGGTGAAGGAGACCCCAATAGATTTTATTATTGATATCGGAAGCCAAAAGAGCCTCATCTCAGTAGAGGTTGTCAAATAGTTGGGATTGTCAACAACACCACACCCGCAGCCATACAACACTGGGTGGCTTCGCCAGGGACGAGATCTCTGTGTCAGACAATAGTGTCAATTGTCATATGGCATCCAACCCTTCAAGGATGAGGTATTATGTGATGTTTCCCCACTGGATGTCTGTGATGTTCTCTTGGGACAACCATATATGTGAAAGCACCATGTTGTTTATGAGTCTCAACCCCATAGTGTCATTGTTTCTCTGGGGAGTCACTTCTATAGAATATCAAAGGTATTTCTGACAATTGTTCCACCTAAACAGTGTCGCAAGGTAGTATCTCATACTACAAAATTCATCTTCTTCACAATTTGTTCAAAAGGTAAACAGAAGGATAATGCAACAACTACAACCTCGGCCCAAGCACCTTCTATCCAATAGAAGCAGGTCAAAAAGATTGCAGCAAAGTGTAAATATTCCTTCTGCATAGAGGAATCTCATGTAGCCAGACTGGTTAAAAATTTCCAACCCTTGTAGCCACATGTTCGTGACAGCCTTCAACAAGATAAGCAACACAACTTCTCCAACAAGGAAAGAAACTCATCAAGATGCAGATTCAACAAACGCTTTTCCCTCTCCCTTGGGAACTCAACGCAATGGAGACCATTTCTTCCTAAGGAAGGTGGATTGATCCAGGTGGATATCGGTGTCCATCCACCTTTTCCAACTGGCTCAAAACAGTTTTCTGGAAATTTTGGCAATTTACTATTTTTAGTAGTTTTAACTTTCAGGGCCATTTTGAGGGCCTAAATGAAATTTTTTAGGGATAGAGATTCTCAATGATAGCTAAAGAAATGATTGATCCCCCTAAATGAATATCCTTGAAGATACGTTGCCAACGATCTATTGTGCTCCCCAAACAGAGATCGTATGCCAAAGTTACACACCCGAGAAGTTGATACACCAAACTACCCAAAACGGTATCCACAAAACTGTTGGATTTTCATCTTCTGAGGTTAGCGTTTTGGATTTTATTTACGATAAAAATTCCATTGGAGCCTCATTGTAAAATCACCATCTTACGAATGTGAGTATCAGACACATCTCTTGTCAAAGATAAGCTGCCACAATTCTAGCGAGTTTTTCACTCTGTATTTTTATAGTCTTTGTACATTTTCGCTCGTTAATAGAAAATTGTGTATTACTGTATCTCTGTGTTTATTGTTGCATCTCTGATACATTTCTGTTATATTATTGGATATCCAAGATATCTCTGTACATTGCATTAGTATATCTCCGCTCTCATTTTGTACTGAAAATCATATGAATCAGAGAGAGAAACAAGGAGAGAGGGAGAGAGGATAAAACCAAAGGAAGGGAGAGTGATAGGGATGGGGGGAGAGAGGGACTTAAAGAGATATAGGGAGAGAGAGGTATATATGGAAAGGTGAAGGGATAGATAGAGGGAATGAAATATGAAGTAGGAGAGAGAGAGAGAGAGAGAGAGAGAGAGTAGGGGAGAGAGGGAGAGAGGGAGAGAGTGAAGGAGCGGGAGTTGAGGGAGAGAGAGAGTGGGCCATGGAGACGGGGATATGGATAGAGAGATAGAGAGAGAAAGAGAGAGAGATATATATAAAGGGAGGGAGTGGGGGAGTGATAGAGAGAGAGAGAGGGTGGAAGAGGGAGTTATTTGGAGAGATGATGGAGAGAGTGAGTGGGGTAAATAGATAGAGGGGGGGGGATAGGGGAGAGCATGGGGGGGAGATAAGGGGAGAGAGAGAGAGAGAGAGAGAGAGAGAGATTTTGTGTTAATAAGAAAACACAAGTGTTAATTTTCCTAATAGTGTGCATGTGTTTTAGGAATGTTGACATGCTTTTAGAATGTGCATGTGCTTTAGTAACATATGTGTGTTTCTAAAGTGCGTGAAAATTATTTTCATTTCAATTTTTTTTTGGGTGGGATGACCAACCTAGTGGTTTGGTCTACAAATACATAAAAACCTCCATTCTTATTAATACCTCTCTTAGCTCTATATCTCTATTTTTGACATTATTTTTCGATAGGCTACACAAATCTATTGTTGATAAAACTATAGACACATATAAAGTCAACTATGTTGATTCCAAATATATATATATATATATATATATATATATATATATATATATATATTAAATTAATATTGTTTACTATTTTTAATATATTTTTATCTTGGGAACTAATAGAGAGTTAAAGGTATTTGACCACTAAAGACGCATGTTTGGTCTCAAAAACTTGAACTGCTAGGGTTTCCACCCTGAACCCTCTGTGTGTGCTGCCCTGAGTTCCTACCACGACCATGGAGGTCAAGGAAGGGGGGCCTCCTAACCCCTCTTACATTTCTTCCATCTCCCTCGATCGGGGCTTCAAACACTTCAAGAGACCACCCTTTCATCTTTCAGCAGAAATGAAAAACATTTTTTGGGAGGATGATATATCGAAGGAAAACCCCATGGATATTGACCCTGAAACAAACCATCCAAAAGAGGCCCACACCTGGGAACCTGGAAAATGCATTCTGCAGGCTTGTGTCACCCCAAAATATACTATCAACTCTCCCCGAATAGAAGATCAGAAGAAATACATGAATTATTTCGCCCTAGTGGGAAAAGGTTTGGGCCTATGGCCATCAGAGAAATATTTTGTGAAATGGATTCAACACTGGTGGAAGCCCAAAGGTCACTATGGCCTCTATCTTGGTTCAAAGGGCTTCTTCACTATCTTACTGCATAATCTTGAGAACATAAACATAATCTTTTAAGGGGGCCCATACTTTTACAACTCGACAAGACTTTTCCTTTGTTTGCAGATGAAAAGGTTGAGACAAGGGAAGGAAGACTTCATGCATGCACTTGCTTGGCTGGGAATTTACTCTTTACTTCAGGAGTTTTGATTGGAGGAAATCCTAGCAGGCATAGGTAATACGATTGGCATCTACATCAAAGCTTATGAGGCAACAAAAAAATGAAGGTACACTTCTTATGCTCGTATTTATGTCATTTGATAATATCCAAACCCCTACACAGAGCCATAAACTTGGACTACCCGGACGCATAATGGTCTCAAATCCTAGATTACAAACATATTCCCTTCCGCTGACAGAAGTGTCATGAACATGGCCATCTCTTCCATGATTTCCCCCTAAATAACCCCAACAAATCAAACTCTGAGGATCCTGACAAAATCAAGGACGGTTTCACCCAAGTCATAGGGAACCACAGGCAACCTTCCCAAAAAGCACCTCCTTAGGCCCCTCTGGACCCTCAACCAACAACTCTTTCAAAGCCCTCCAGAAACTGTCATAAAATCCCATCATTCCCTCCGTCCCCCTGACAAATCCTACAGCCCCAGAGAAAGCTCAAGTTATTCCAGACTCCATTGCACCTAATCCCATAATCACTCAAATCCCCACCTTGGAGACCTCCCTTCCAGCGAATCTAGGACCGAAAATAGGATACTGTTGGTTACTTATCTGAGTTATACCTTTAACATGTTTGATCCAAGTTCAGGTCTACTAGGGATCCAACAAAGCCTCTAAAACTATAATCCATCCTAATAAACCAGAAGGAAACGCAATGCATAGAGTGCACGACACAGTCTCACCCAAGATAGTCTTAGTGGGTGACTGCAATACTCAAGTGCTTGTAGTCCAAGACTGAATGGGGATCTGTGAAGTGTGCACTGAGAGTTCTATTTAATTATTAAATAAAGATATTGACATTCTCATTCGTGCATGTAATGTAATTGGATACAGTAATTCATTCATACATTATTCTAACATTCACTCCTATATAGTAAAAGAAACACAAGAATTCAATCACATAACACAGGTTTTACCATGGTTCACCCCCTCCTGGGCTACATCCACAAATATTTGGCTCTTGATCTCTTCTATTATGGTAGTTCCAAAACTATAGCATCATGTGTTTTACAACTCATTCTCAGGCAGGTTGAGATCTATTATGAAGCAAACTAGATCACCGCAGGCTCCTGAGTCTGTGATCTAACCCTTAATATCTACCCTCTTGACCCCCCTATAGCTCAACATCTTACAACAAGATATTGGATTACCATAGTATTACCGATACTCCATAAATCAGAACTCTCTCTCTCTCTCTCTCTCTCTCTCTCTCTCTCTCTCTCTCTACCACCGAGATATCTATCTATATATATATATATATATGTGTGTGTGTGTGTGTGTGTGTGTGTGTGTCTTTGGCTCATCGGCCATTACAATTCATTACAAAAACCCTAACCCTAACATCGTTAGGTCTTCCATGCATGCAGACGTGCTTCTCTTCCTTCCAGATGTCACTTTCCTCGTGCATGCCTATCTTCCCAAAATAGCCTTTCTTTCTCACTCATCCTTCTTCCAGCAGGCCCCCAACACTGACATGTGGCTCATCCCAAGCCACCTAACCCTTGGGTGCTTCATCCATCTCTCTTTTGATTGCTTGAAACTTCTCCATGAGATGTGTTTCTTGCATTTGGGCCTGCGTGGTCTTCTCCTTGAGTGCGTCCAATACCTGCACTGCAATCTTGTCACTGACCATCCTTTCACATTCTTCCTAGGTTTGTGCATATATGTTTTTTTCTTTTTCTTCCTGTGCAATGACCTTCGCTGCTCTCTCATGGAGTGATTCCATTTGAGACTGGCGCTCCATTTTCTGTGTTTGTGCAGCTATGATTTATGCCTATAGTTTCTTCATGTCCTTCTCTCCTTTGATGCACTATGTGATCGACATTGTCTTCTGCATCTGCTTAAGGTCTTGGATAGTTGCACTTATCCTTTCTCCTTCCTGTTCACACTACTAGACCTATTGATCCTCTGTCGGATTCATCCAGAGATGTGTTGCTTTCACGAACAAGTCAGTTGCCACGTGGAATTGTCGCTCTATCTCCTTTAGTTGTGTTGTTTCCTCATGTTTCCTTTTCTCCTTCACCTCCGCTGGAGTGGTAGCTGCGAGATGATCTCGGAGATTCTCGATCTCTTGTTGGTATTGATCGATTTTTTGCACAATCTGATCAATATTCTCTATCACCTTGAGTTCGATTGTCTACAGTATCTTTGGGATTTTCTCGTAGGCTTCGACCACTTTCGTCTCCATCCCATTCGCGTGGTCCTTCTCCTCTTTGGTATTGAGATTATCCTTCTTGAGTATTAATTCTAGATCATATCGATTGTCCTTCGTCTACTGCAATTCCATTGTATCTGTGTGTGTGCGAGACTGTACCTTCTGTGTAACACTGACTTGCAGTTTGTACAAGGCCTTGGTTGGTATCTGCGTCAATATAAAATGTAGTTGATAGAAGTCCTCTAAGGGTGTCTTCCCCACGGTTTCATCCATGCGCAACATGATAGGTGTGACGTGAAATGTTGAGCTTAGTTATGCTATCCTCTAGGTCCTTTCCTTCTCACTCGATCTAGCTTCACCTCCTATCTGTGATGCTGACAACCCCATTTCTATGCTACTGCGAGTTGCTTGCGCTTCTTAGAACTTCCTAAGGAGTTTTCGTATGTGTGCCATATCTTCTTCAATTTTGTCTCTTTGGCGTGTAGCATTCACGAAATCCTCTATTGTGTGATCCTAGATCATTTGGGCCACCATGTCTGCATCATCCTCAGTGATTGTGTATTCTGGGGGTGTTCTATGTGCCTTTGCTTTCTTGCGCGCACCCCCCGTCTGGATGAATCATCTCTTAGTCTGGCCTTGATCTTGTGGTGTAGCACTTGATGTAGTTCCCTGTGTTGCCTCAGCCTATTTTTTATGTACATGGGGAGCATGTGTGTTGTTCTTCTTCTTCGTCTGGGTGCTTGTCTTGGATATCCCCCCTTTTTTATTTTATGCCTTGTTTTGACTTGTCCTTGGTTTCTTGGGAACTGTTACTTCCTCAAGTTGTGTTTGTTCCTATCTTACCTCCTCCTCCTCCTCTAGTCCTGCGGGTATTTCTTGGATGAGAAATGGAATCCTCAAGTCATATTCCCAATCCTTAATGGCCATATTGATTTCCACCTGCGTGATGCAGTAGCGCAATTGTAGCCATTGATTGTCGGGATCTTTTCATGCCTAGATCCACATTGCATGTCTAGTAGCTTTGAAGTTTGATATGCCCTGATACTATGTAATTTATTCTAGTGTTTGCGATGGTGTCATGTATGTGGAGGAGATAACTTTCGAATATAGTTGCATTCACTTTTTTGTTCTTGGAGTCTGAAGCGACCCCGAGCGACAATTATCACGCTCCATGGCAGGGAGTGGGTTTAGTGACAAAAAATGAATAATTCGGTTCCTTCCATATGATCATAGCTATTAGGATGAGTAGCCATGAATAATGAAATTTTTTCCCCAGATCTAGCGCATCCTTCCAGTCGTCTAGGAACAGATTCAACAAATAAGGGGCCCAACTGAGTGTGGTTCCCTTGGCACATTGTGTTGTCACTGCGACAACCCCGACCGAGTCTTCCTCCTTGTGGCATTTCCTCAGTAATTTGCATTCCATAATTGTTTTGGCTATTCTTGTCATGACGTCACTAATACGCCAGAAGATGATTTTGTGCAACCCCCTTTTGGTGCCATATTTCTTCTTCATCACCTCGCCTAGTGCTTTCTCCTTTTTTTTGTCCTCCATGATCTATGCGAGATCCTCACCTCGTGATGGTATCCCTGTGATGTATGCGATGAGCTATACATCTATTGAGACGAGTTGTTCCATCCATAGGTATCCGCCATGTGTAATCTCCATCAGTTTCTTGGTGCATTTGTTTGCATATTGCCCCCTCCCAAAGTGTGGTAGGTCCAACAAACCTAGAATCCCAGTTCTAGCCAATCCTTCTGCCCATTGGACTGGTTGATTAATTGGTTCACCAAAGGGTCCTATACCCACAGTCTATAGGTAGACTCACTTGAACTCTTGGAAGTTGTCTGTGTCTGTTACATCATGGTCTGAGTACCTCAATTTCTCGATGCGGCCTAACAAATTTGTTGGTACATGTACCCCTTCTACAATGCATGAAAAGACAATAGTTGTGGTGCCTTGCCTGCATGGGTACCTAGGTACCATCTCCTTTCCCTTTCGTTGTGGTGGCTAACTTGAGGTTCCATCCTCCATTGTTCATTTTTCGACATACTCCTTTGTTCTGCCAGTGACATATTCCACTTCTCCCTCTTGTGGTTGTTTTGATGTGGTTGTCTATGATCTTTCCAGCATGGTTGTTTCTTCCTAGTTTAGAGCCTTCCCATTGACTCTCGGGGCTTCTATAGGGTTTTTGGGTTGCACTTGGTTTCCTATGTCCTCATCCTATTGGCCCTGTCCCTCTTCCGGCATATAAATTTCCATGATCGTTGGTGTTTTCTGTTGGGTTTCCTCCACAATGGGTGTGGGTCTTCCTGGTGTTGTATCTGGTGAAGGTATTTCATCCACATTGATGACTTCTGGGGGCTGAGATGGTTGTTGTCTGTTTCCCTATGGTTTTGATTGTTCTCTGGTACTAATTCGTGGTCATCTGGAAGGATGGCTCAGTTATCCCTATTTGGGTGGTGCCATGGTGGTAAATTTGTCGTTGGCTGAGATCAGTGGCCTATGCAACCTCTTGAAACTTCACTCTCTTCTTCGCATACTCGGTCACTCTGTGCCTTTCCTGATTTCGCAATAACCTTTCTGCTCTCGCGTCCTTGCTTTGTATCAGCATCATGTGAAGCTTTTCGAAGACGTTACCATGATTATTCTTTAATTGAACCGTCAATTCCTTCATACTTTCCATTGATTTCCCTTGCCGTCTCTAGTTGGCATGACTAATGCGATGTCTCATTAGTTGTTTATGGCATTCATTTCCAATAGCCGCCATCAATTGGCACTTATTTTGTCGTATCTGCATTTCCCTCTTATTTCCACTTTGTAGTGAACGTTGGCCTACTCTCCATTGGGATAGCATTGCCAAGCGTGCGTGCTCCTTCTATTTCCGACGCACTATGCCTCTATTGTTACCTTTTGATGTCCTGCACTTTATATATATATTGTTTTCTACTGTGTGGTGACTTTCAAGTTGTGGGTGATCGAATGGACTTGTACAACTTTAGTCAACTCCCATTGATCATCCCTCTAAGTTATGTTCTTCCTAATTTCTTCAATTGTACATCTCCCCCATATATGACATTTTTTACTTTGTATGGTCCTAACCAGTGCATTATGAGTTTTCCTGGGTGTTGAATGGATTTACTGTCATACATCAACACTAAGTCTTCTTCCTTGAAATTTTTCCTCTTGATATGTCTGACATGCCAAGCTTTGTCCCTTGCTTTCTAAACTTGTTGGTGGAATCATGCTAGTATCCTATCTTCCTCCATGATCATTAGTTGATTCAACATGTCCTGTACTATGCCTCATTCTGTCATGTTCGTAATTTCTCCTACGCGCAGACTGGGTACCAAAAATTTTAGTGGCACCACTACTTGTCCATATACCAATCTGAATGGAGTTTTTCCTATCAACGTCTTGCATGTGGTCCTATATGCCCACAATATTGTTGGTTTCTTTAGGTCCCAATCATCCCTATTGACATTATAGATCTTCGTCAATGCATTTTCAAGGATTTTATTAAAGGCTTCTACTGTTCCATTTTCTTGTGGATGATATGGTGTACTCTTTTGATGATGGACTTCAAATTACTCATTCATAGGCTTAATAGTGCTTTTAATGAAGTGAGTGCCTTGGTCACTCATCAAAATCCTTGGGGAGCCAAATCTAGTGATCGCTTGCTCAAATAGAAAGTGTGTCATTGTCTCTGCACTGCAATCTTTGAATGGTGTTGCTTCCGCCCATCTTGTTAGGTATTCTGTCATGATGATAATGTACCTTTCTCCTGTCCTTTTGGTTGGTGGGATAATTGGTCCCACAAAATATATTTCCCATTTTTCGAATACCTAAAAATTTACCTTTGGTTGCAGGGGCATCTCGTCCCTTCTATTTGGTTTACCTACCCTCTGACATACATCGCATTTCTAGCAGTACTCTTTTTATTCTCTGTGAATGGTTGGCCACCATAGTCCTGCGTGATTCCCTTGCAGGATTCCTCTTGCGATTACCTCATGAGATTCTACTAAAATCCCTGGTCTTTCATGTTCTAGAACACATCTTCTCAAGATTCTATCTGCACCCATTTTGTATAAGTGTCCTGCAATCAGTTGATAGTCTACAGGCCAGACTACTAGGTTTTTCTTCTGCGTAGTGTTATATTCCTGTGGCGCAGTTCCTGTACTCAAGTATTGCATGATTTCTGCTAAGTATTCATCGGTGATCTGGACTGAAAATAACTGTGTGTCTAGAAAGTTGTCCTCTAAATTGGTAGGTTCCTCCCCATTCGTGACCCTTGACAGGTGATCAGGCCCTGCATTTAGCATCCCTGGCTTGACTATTACTTAAAAATCAAATTCTTGAAAGAGCAGTAGCCATATGCAAATTCTCCCCCCCAACACTATCTTGTTGACTAGGTATTTGAGCATTGAATGGTCTGTGAACATCTTGAAATGTTTCCCCAATAAGTAGTGTCTGAAATTCTGAAGCACGTAGACCATAGCTAGGCCTTCTCTCTATGTAGTGTAGTAGTTTTGTTCTGATTCTGACAGTTTTATGCTATCAAATGCTATAGGTTTATCCAATTCTCCTACTCCTAGTTGCGCTAGAATAGCTCCAAGTGTTATGGCCAATGCATCTACATGTACGTGGAATGTCTTCTCCCAGTCTGGGAATAATAGTATTGGCGTAGTTGCCATATTTTCTTTCTGTGTATCCAGACTATGCTGACAATCCTCATTCCACTGGAACTTTGTATATTTCCTTAACAGTTTCTCCATTGGCGCGGTGAACTGTGCGTACCCTTTTATAAATTTTCTGCAGTATCCTATGTGTCCCAATTTCACTCTTAGTTGATGAACTATTTTTGGCAGTGGCAAGTTAACGATTACTACAATATTGGCAGGATATACTAGTAAACCTTGATTGCATATTATATGGCCCAATAGTATCCCAAACGGTGTTTTGAAGATGCACTTCTTGATGTTTAATGATATCTGGCACTACCTGCATCTTTTTAACATCGGTCACAAGACCTCTACATGGTATTTCAACAGACTATAGACTATCCAATCTGTAGAAATTTCGATACAAATTAATGTATTCCTGCGATTCTCCTGATCTAACAACTACCACAACATGTTAAATACATAATCGCTTCTACTATTATTGCGGAAACAATTTAAACCACGATCTCAACCACAATGCACAAAGTGA
>ML780861.1:250313-272514 GCA_009831015.1 Picea engelmannii | reverse complement strand
AAGGAAGATCCTAAGAAGAAATGGAAGACAAAATTCCAAATGGGATTCCACCATTTGATGGAAGCAATTTTGAATACTGGAGTAATAGAATGGAAACTTACTTGAAATATCTTGGGGTAGATGTTTGGTTCTCAGTTGCTTCATGATACGATGCTTTGAAGAAACCAAAGATTGCAGCTCAGAAGGAAGCAAAAAGGAACAACAAATTGACAATAGATACCATCCTGGATGGATTGACAGATTCAGTGAAATCCAAGGTGGGATCATGTGCATCATCAAAAGAGATTTGGTACAAGCTACAAGACCTTTATGTAAGGGAATATGTAGAAGAAGAAGAAGAAGAAGAAGAAGTTGAAGCAAATTACAACATCTCAGATATCAAAGAAGAAAATAGAGGTCGGTTCTTTTGCTTTAATTGTGAAGGAGTAGGTCATGTTGAATTTGAATTTCCTCATCCAAGGATTGAAAGAAATGACATTGAAGAGGAAAATTCCAATGAAGAAGAAGAAAATCATGAAGAAAAAATTATTCAACAAGAAGATGAGAATCTTAAAAAATTGAAGCATGTTGAGATTGAAAATAGCAAGCTCAAAGACACGCAAAGAAAACTAAGAAGTGAATTGGGTAGTTGTGAAAAGACAATTGTAATCTTGATGAAACAATTAGAATACTTTGAGAAACTAAGAGAAGAAACCATTTCCTTCAAAACTCTACTTGAAGAAGAAAGAAGAATAGGAGAAGTAAGGAATGTCCAAATGATGAAGAAAGAAGAAGATTGTGAGAAACTTGAACAAGAATTTGTCTCATTGAGGAAGAGCTTAAGAAACTCTCAAGTGTCAAAAGACTTAACACATCTTGGATGCATGGGTGAAACTTCATACAAAGAAGATGAAAATACCAACAAGAAGTTTGAAGAAAGGGCTACACAGACAGTTGATGAGAAGTGGACCAGGATACCAGAAAGAAGGAATGATTACAAAAGAGATGAATATCCAAGAAGACCTCCTACCTTCAGGAATCAAATAAGCTCCAATCAGTATGAAGGAAACTATAGAAGAATAGATCATGAACCCAGATGGACTACATCACAAAGAAGCCCACTTACTTCAAGGTATCAAAATTTCTTTCTTGGTCATTGTTATACTTGCAAATTTTTTGGACATAAGGAAATTAATTGCAGAATCAATGAAAGGAACACATATGCAAGAAACATGAATGTTGTAAATAGAAGATATGGAAATAATCATGGATTTGTCAACAGAAGTTATAACTCATTTTCCCCATTGATGGACAAAAATATTGCATGGTACAAATGTAATTATCTTGGTCACAAAGCACGAGATTGCAGATATATGAATGAAGATGTCCCTATGCCAACCATAGTATGGAGAAGGAAAGAGATTCAAAATAATGAAGATTATCGAATAGCATTGACTGCTGAAGAATGTAAAGAAAAAGATGAATGGTACATAGACAGTGGATGTTCTTCACACATGACCGAGGATCAAAACAAATTCATCAGCTTGAAGAGAAAGAGTGGAAATGTTGCATTTGGAGATGACTCATCTGCCAAAATACTTGGAGAAGGTGTAGTATATCTTGGAAGAAAAAATGTAAAAGCAAATAATGTTCTATTGGTTGAAGACTTGAATCATAATCTACTCAGTGTTAGTAAAATGTGTGATCAAAGATACACTCTTACGTTTGACTCCCGAAAATGTAAAATCAGAGAAAATAACTCAAGAAGATTGGTTGCAACTGCAACAAAAGACCGAACAACATATTCATCCTAGACATGAATAAGAGAGAGAAGACATAAGCCACACAAAAGGATTCCAAGGAAGAAAAATTCCCAAAGACGAAAAATAAGGATGAAGTATTATTGAGTGCCACATGTTTAGGGGGAGCATCCCCAAAGAAGAAGGTTACCTTTTGCCATTAAACTCAGGGGGAGAAGCCATACCCTTTGCCATTGATGTCAAAGTGGGAGAGAAATTTAGATCATGATGATAGGGGTAGCATGAGTGTTTCCATCAATGACAAAGGGGGAGATTGTTGGAACAATGTTTGTTGTCATTGATGTCAACCCTAGTCATGGGTTTTTGACCGCAAGATTGATGAAGGTATTTGGACATGAAGAAAAATGAACATGCAGATACAACAGCCATGGATGGATATTATACATCATGTTGTTTCCAGTGCTATGTGGCACGTCACATGGATCCCCATGGTTGAGGAGAAATGAATTTTTGAAGATGACAAAGTGAATTGAAGAAGGAAGTACATGTAGGCCCTGAAGATAATTAAAGAAAAGAATTACAAAATAAAAAAGTGTCAGGTCGTCCCTAATGTTAAAAGGAATTGACATAAATGGTATAAATAAACATCATTATACATTCATTTGATACAAGTCAAATTTCATAGGTAATAAGAAGAAAAGAAAGTCGGATTTCAAGGGAGGATGAAGTCTTTTGGTGATGTGTTATAAGGTATGTTATTTTCAGGTCATCTTACCATTTTTTCTATAAAAAATTTTCTAGAATGATTCAAATGGTGAAATCACTATGGTATTGAGAAGACATATCAAGGTACCTATGGTAAAAAATTTATCTCTTTATTCACTATAATTATGAAGATACACTATGTGGAAGATAGGGTTTGTGACCAGTCCTGAAGCTAGTCAATAAATAGGTGTTCCAGGTAAAATAGCCATAACTTCTTCATTGAGAATCCAAATGAAGTGGGAAAAATTTAATTGGAAACGGTGTGGACTGTAGTTTCTTGTGTATGAGTTTCATAATTGGATGTTAATTATTGAGCGTGGGGCATTCTGTGCAAGTTCACTCTCCTGAATAGACCAGAATTGAATAAAGTCTACCATTCTTTCTATAACCTCTTTTTGGGGAGGATTCAAGGAGTGAAAATTGGAGGCATTTCATAGAATACATTGAGAAATATTACTCCAAGAATTGAAGAATTGTAGAAATTGAAGAAGTCGCAGGAAGCATTATCAGGTTCTATGTGATGATTGCTTGATGGTGATGATTTAATGTAAAGTTTTATTATCTCTCATATATTCTTGGGTGGAAGGAAGGGGCAAGGATGGAGAGTTAAACTCTCTCTTGATATTGGAGGATTGCATCTTCCTCTTGGAGGTTTATCCCTCCCTTTACATTTGGAAGTTGTAGCTACCTTTGGAAGTCATTACTTCCCTTGAACAATAACTATTGATTATTTCTCATATATTGTGCATGGTGTATTGTGGTAACTCTTATACTATTGTTCATTTCTCATTGGATATAGTTGAATGGTTTAAGTATAAGTTGAAAAAGGTTTTAAATTGTACTTGATACCGATTCACCTCCCTCTCAGTATCAACATATTCATCTGTGAGAAGATATGGGAAGCAAAGCAGATCACAGATGAGGATACAAAACTTGCATAGTTAGTTATCATGATAAGAGACCATGCACTGGACTGGTATATGATCCTAGATGTAAACAGTCCACTAGGAGCAACAAGGACTATTGCAAACGTGAAAAGACTACTGATAAATGAATTTCAAAAGCCTAGTTCAAAAGATCAGTATATGAACAAAATGACTGAAATCAGGGAAAAAACAGGTGAGTCTATTTGGGAGATTGATCAGAGGTTTAAATTATTGAAAGGTAAGCTGAAGTATGAAATTACTAACATGCAACATAGGCACTTATTTTTGAACTTACTATTACCACATTTGAAATACCCATTAAGACAACAAAAGTTCCAAACTTAGGAAGAGGCTCTACAAGCAGCCTTACAAATGGAAGAAAACCAATATCAAAAGATAGATCCAGTAATAGAGGATTTGAAGGAGGGTTTGAAGAACCTAACATTTCAACTTAACCAGAATAAGGCCAAAGAGAAAATAGAATTTGTTTGGTGTACCACATGCAGGATAGAAGGACACCATAATAATGAATGTCCAAATTTCTTGTAGAATGTTAGTGCCACCATTTTTATTTCAGTTAGAGTCTGTTTTCGGTCGGGCTATGTCCCATGTTTCCAAACATGTGAATTCAGGTACATAACAGTGAAGAGGTCGAAGTCAGCAAGTGGCCAATTGGACCTTCGAAGCGGGAAGGGATGTCTGAGTCGAAACATGCATAAATGGTACGGGTATGTTATTCCCAGAGAGTCGGGTCCTGTTAAATGGTAGCCTCTACGTGCCGCAGGTTGAGTCAAGTAGTTAATGGAATTCATGTCGGAAAGTGAAGAAACCATTATCATCTCATTATGAAGGCTGAGGGAATGAAAAATCACGGCGTTTGTATCATGTATGCCCTGTAGCCCTTATCACATGTACCTTACACGCGGGGATGTGCCATGGTAAATCTATAATTCGATTTGAAACATCTAGTTGCCATGAATTCATTGTTCCTTGGAATGATTCCTCCTTCCACCCGATTTGCTATAAACCCCAGAGGTATTGCACCCATGTTATTCACGAAATCAGATTCAAGCTTCGGCTGTAAGTTTTCTCATAGGCCCAGGTCGATCAAATTCTCCATCTTGGGAATTCGTCGGATCCACTACGCACAAGATAAATATTGGTTGCACCATGGAGACCTCTCAAAGAATAAATAAGGGCATACAAAGTGGGAAAATTTCCAGACCTGAACCCCAAAGTGATTGGGATTCATTCTCACTCACAACAGGCATCCCGAAGGATAAAAGGGGGATTTTCCCTTTACCCGCGAGAACGACAACATCACACCACGTGGAACCTGGAGTGGAAAGAACTACATAGGAAGGAAGGACATCAAAATCTCTATCTCGCTAACAACAAATATCTCGAAGAAGGGGCAGGCCAAGGAAGAATAAGGAAGTTGGGGAAACTTGAATCCCAGATGAACCACATGCACGATCGTTTGTTGAAAATTTACTTATGTGCGTTGTCTGCCTGGAACCTTTGGAAGGTACAAGCTGAGAAAGTGGGAGAAGAATGAGGAGGATGGATGCCATGGGTACAAATGATCAGGAAACATCTCAGCAGCTAAAGTAGGCAAAGCTAGCCATCGTCGAACTACACCAGGAAAACAGGGAGTTGAGACAACAAGTAGCGACAAAGAACATGGAAGCGTCAACAGCACAAGGCCACGAAGGGAATGTGGCATGGCTCAAAATACAACTCAGATAGGCATAGGATACGATCGTATAGTTTTGTGAAGCACAGCGGCTTTCGGAAGAAAGGTATGCCAAACACTCCAGAGAATGTGAAACGACCAAAGAGATAGCCCGCATAGTTTTCGCCAGCGAGCAAAGAAAACAAGATTAGTTGAAGTTCGTCTTATACCCGCAAATAGAAATAAAATCTTGATAGTTTTGAAGGATACATCGCCCTAAGACAATTTTGGTCATTTATGATAATGGCCATAACAATCAGTAGCCACTTTCCGCGTACATTTTTTCCAGCAGATGAGCGCGCGGCAGGAATCAAATTCGTTACAGCAGAAAGAGGGGCTCTGACAAACACTTTTCCATTCAGACATTTGATTGAAGGGAAGCATTGACACATCACTCTCTCATGATGAGGCCTGGATGTTAACCAGATCCCCATGGTGGATTACAAACAGTCAAAATGTAGCCAGACGTATTGGTTGTCTATTTTGGGAAAAAAGTCATGTGAGGAGTCTTTTAACGCAAAACGATCAATTTCCTAGTTTTTAGAGATAGAAGTTAGAAGAGAAGAGTATCCCAAGTAGTTCCCTTGGGTATATGTTTGATATTTTCAATGTAAGCCAGTTTGGTTGGCAAAATTTAGTATAGACAACGTCTATTGAATGTAATTTGAGTTCGACTGAAGCTTAATGCAAAAGTCATGTAGCTTTGATGAAAAGATTCTAATTGTAGCAATTGGATGTATTGTTTTCCATTTCTTGTGTATGTACTTCCTATTTTCTTTATTCATATCTTTTTTGGTCTAACTCAGAATGAATTTTCAAACTTGTGGATTCACTAAGCAACACCCCTTGTTCATTCCATTTAGACAAAACGTATTTCCTCTAAAAGTTCACTCTGAATTCATCCCTAGCGGTGCTCTGAGTTTCTTCCTTTGTTTTACGTTCACCACACACAATGATTTTAAACTGAAGAATGTTTCTCTCTTAGCCTTTATCCTCTCAAGCTCAGTCACTGAGTCATTTGTTTCAATTGTTTCCTTGAATCGAATTCATAGCCCAAGGTCCTACTATCTCACGCCAATGAAACCAGAACTTATTATCTGATCGCATTAATTATAGCCACAACTTTAAAGCCATGTCCTGTGCTGAGACTGGGTCTCCCTAGAGATCCCTCTCTAGATACAAAATGCTAGTTTCGGGTCTCAAAGTTGGTTTAAAATGTTACCTCTGTCCTATGTTTATCAACCGAACATATTTACAGATTGCTAACATTCTGGCATCGCTGTAGGGGACGAAATTGAATAGATTTTCTATGGGAAAATGACTAATGTTGTAGTTTGACCCTTGAGGGTAACAGAGGGACAAATATTTGTATCGGTTGAAACGTTTACCCTAGATAATCCAGTCAAAAATACTAGTAGCATCAAGTAGATAAATTCAGGAACCCTGGCTCCGAAGACAATCTATACTAGAGAAAATCCTAACACAAACCCTACAGAGCCTATGTACGACCCCGAGAAAATTTTGCGTAGGACTAGAGAGAAAGCGCCAAACCCATTCTATTACCTGGAAAAAAGTCTATCCTTACCAAAAGACAGCGCGCAAAGCATTGGAGACCTTGAGTTTGAAAAATTATTCGATCAAACCCTGTTCAAGTCCAAGTCGGGAACCATCTTGGATGAGATAGTTTTCGACTAAAAGAGATTCCAAGCCCTGATATCAAATAATATCCCTCAAATCCCAAGCCCTCCTAGAGCCATGGACACCAGATTCGCCCCCCTCATTCTGCCCTGCCAACTGGATGATTTGCCCCAAAATTACAGTCAGAGGATTAAGATCTACGATGCTGAAGGGATCATTTCATCCTAGAAGCATCTGGATTGGTTCAACGATTTCGTTGACCTAGAAGAAGTTGACTATGCAGACATGAAAATGAGGTTCACGCAGAGTTTTGTGAGGGAGGTGAGGAAGTGATTCAAATCCCTACGACCAACAAGTATTCAAGAATTCATCATGTTCGAAACATATTTCATCAATAGATGGGAAGACAAGAAGAACCCCTTGCAATTTTTAACACAGTACAATAATATGAAGAAGGCACTGGAGGAGACAGTGCAAGAATTCTCATCCCGCTTCATGAAGGTTTATAACTCGATTCCCGCAAAATTTCATCCACCCCCCAGGGTTGCACAGTTGTGATACACTGACTCCTTCGACAACGATTTCGCAATGCTATTGAGAGAAAGAAGATCAGCAAACCTAGACACCATAATGAGAAATGCGATCGAAGTCGAGGTAAATATGATGGCATCTGGGAAGATCAGGTAGAGATTCAACTTAGGTGATAAGAACCCCCAAGGAAACGTGCAACCATCGACGTTGAGATCCACAGATGAAAATTTTGACTTAATGATGAGAACCATGGAGAATCTAATGGAGAAAATGTCTATGGGATCCCAGAACTGCTGCCTGGGAACAACAAATCCCCTAGCCCAGGGAAAAGAGAGATCAAGGAGACCAGTAGACAAGGCCTCCATTCCAAAACAACTACTCGGATGAAGACTTCAACCAGATGTTCGAAGAGAAAATGCATTGTTGTGATGACAAAAACCCGTGCGTGTTTTTGACAAAGAGAGAACATGATCAGTACATGAGAAGAAACGATGATTTTATGCTAGATATGGATGATGCATGGATTGGGGAAATTGATGACGCATTGTCGTGGGAGACGAAAGATTTCAGAAAATATTATCAGAATGCCATCATGCAGTTTCAGAAAATATATAACCTCGGGAGAAAGGAAGTGTCTACCAAGCCTCAACAGACAAATATTGTAAGGAAACTTCTGATGAACACCCCTTCCACAAGGCGACCGAGGCCAGACAGCACGACCAATGATGCGACGGAGAAGAAAATGTCAAAGGAAGAGGCCCTGAAAAAAACTTTGGAAGCAAGTCGAGAAGCAGGTGGAAGAGAGGTAGATAAAGTTTGTCCCCCTTTTAACTTTGAGCATGAAATGTCTAAAATAAAAATCTATGTCCCGTTCAATGAACTTATCAGAAAGGGTGAGTATTGGTAACATATTATTAAAATGCTAAAAATGGGAGGGGCCCTCGATACTTTGAATATCCAAGACGATCACCCTGTTATTTTGTTTGGTCCACGTGTTGAGGAAACAAGTGATACTGAGGACATACCTTCATTCTGCGTCAATCTAAAGGTTCATGAAATGACCCTACATAATGCCTTGTTGAATTCCGGCACATCGCACAACCTCATGCCAAAGGTGATCATGGATGAATTTGGTTTGGATATCACCAGGCCCTACAAGGATATTTTCTCTTTTGATTCGAGGAAAGTCAAGTGCTTGGGTCTCATCAAGGACTTGGTCGTGTCATTGGCCCAAATCCCTTCGAATAACATGGTTATGGATGTGGTCGTGGCGGACATACCCCCTAATTTTTGCATGCTATTTTACAGATCGTGGGCTGCGAAGTTAAAGGGGACCTTGAAAATGGACATGTCATATGCCACCATTCCTATCTTTATCTAGGACAGACAATTGTAAGAGAAGTACTGCTGAAATACATGGTAAGCAACCAAACGTATCCAAACAGCCACCCCATATACTCCATCGACACTGAGGTTGGTTCTTATATATTCTACAATGACTTGAGTTTTGAAGAGGAAGAGATGACAACCATCGTGACAGCCGATGAGGAAATCATGTGGGAAGCAACTGAGTGCACCGACCCAAAAGATCATGCGAAAAATGAGATATGGAACATGAGTTTTGATGGCGTTGTTAGCAAGGAAGGAGAAGGTGTTGGCGTATGGGTAAGCCCCCCTGAAGTGGGCACAAAGATGCGCTCATACAATCTCGCATTTGAATGCACAAACAACATGGTCAAGTATGAGGCACTGATTTTGGGCCTGGAGGTGTTGAAAGAATTAGGTGCAAAGAGGATAGCAGTGCATGGAGACTCTGAACTGGTCATAAACCAGGTTAAAGGAATATATCAAACAAATCACCCCAGGATGAGAGCATACAGAAACTTGGTGATAGATCTCCTCGAGGAATTGTCAGAGTATGACATATCAGCTATCCCGAGGGAGAAAAATCAAATCGTCGATGCGTTGGCCACCTTGGACTCAATTTTTAAAATCCCCATCTTCCCAAACAAAAAATATGAGATTGAAGTCAAACATAGGCCGACAGTGCCTAATAATATAAAATACTAGAAGGTGTTTGAGGACAACAAGCAGGTGGAAAGATTTCTTTAGATGAGCGACGAGTTCGCTAACATAAAAATTGATGATGAATGTTGTTGCGATGAAGATGGGAGAGCAGATGCACGCAATAATGACGATCCTTTCCAGAACTAGATCATGGGAAGGGACATAATACAACTGAAAAATAACATCATTCTGAAGGCGTTAGTGCAGCTGGAAAATATGTTTGGATAAAATGACGTGGCTAAAAATCCAAAGATCACTGAAAGCGAAGAGGATGTGGAAGACTGCAACATCGGGACTAAGGAGAACCCAAAAATGATAAAATTATCGAAAATGCTCAGTCTAGAGTTCAAGCAAGACTACGTCAAGCTCATGAATGAATTCCCTGATGTTTTTACATGGAGCTATGATGATTTGAAGGTGTATGACACTAAAGTAATTCAACATGTCATCCCTCTCAAAGAATACCAGAAGTCGTTCAAACAGAAGCTGCGACAGATAAATCCCCTACTACTGCCATTGATCGAGAAGGAGGTAAAGAAACTGTCCAAAGCTAAGATTATCGTTTCTTTAAGATTCTCAAAATGGGTAGCTAATTTGGTACCTGTAATAAAGAAGAGAGGTGATATAAGACTATGTGTGGACTTCTGAAACTTAAACAAACTTTCCCTAAAGGACCACTACCCTCTCCCAAAAATGGACTATATCCTGCAAAAGGTGGTGGGGTCACAGAAGATGTCCATGATTGACAGTTTTTCGGGGTATAATCATATCATGGTCCACCTAGACAACAGATAAAAAACATCTTTCACAACTCCATGGGGAACGTTCATGTACGCCAAGATGCCCTTCAGCCTGATGAACATTGAAGCTACTTTCTAGAGGGCAATGGATATCGCATTTGCTGAAGAAAAGGAAAAGTTCATTATGATATTTCTAGACGACATCACGGTATACTCTGCCTCCGACGAACAACACCTCGAGTATCTGAAGAAATTTTTCCAAAAGTGCAGGAAGTTTGGCATATCACTGAATCCAAAGAAATCACATTCGAAGGTGGAATGAGGGAATTTTTTGGGACATATTATCTCAAAGGAATGCATTAAGATAGACCCCAACAGGGTTGAAGGAATCTTGAGAATCGACACTCCACGCAGTTAAAAGGAAGTTCAATCCTTCCTGGGGAAAGTAAATTTTTGAGGAGATTCATCCTGAACCTGGTAGAGATTATAAAGCATATCACCTGCATGCTCAGAAAGGGAAATGAGATCAAGTGGAATCCATACGACAAGAAGTCATTTGAAGATATCATGGTGGCATTGACTAGAGCTCATGTGCTAGCCAGTCCAGACTTCATGAAGGATTCCAGCCTGCTTTCATTTTCCTCGGAGCATACGATCATCGGTGTGTTGTTACAGAAAGACGAGTAGAAATTCAAGAATCCTATACCTTATTTCAGCAGGACATTGCGAGATGCTCCACTAAGGTATGACATTATAGAAAAACAAGCATATGCCTTAGTGAAAGCCTTAAAGAAGTTTAGGATGTACATATTGCACTCCCACATTATTTCTTATGTGCCCAAAAATTCAGTTAAGGATATCCTGACTCAGCCATGTTGGAATATGACTTGCAGATTAAGCTGACGAAACTAATTAAGGGCCAGGGCCTCGCGAAGCTAATTGCACAATCGGACTGCAATGCTGTGGGAATCAATTTTATTGTCGATCTGTTAGAGAGTCCTCACGAAGAAACGACTGCGCAAGTGCCTCAAGAGTTCGTCGAATCGTCGTAGTATGTTGATATCATATATGTGTTGAAGAACCTTCAGGCCCCTCTAGGCGTAAGTAATACTAAGGCCAGATTTCTCAACCTTAAAGCGGTTAAGTTCTGCATCCTGGATAACTCACTCTACTGGAATTATCCTGGGGGAATGTTGTTGAGCTGTTCGTGGGAAAATAATGTGAAGCAAGCCACATAATAATTTCACAAGGGCTACTGCAGAGGACACCCTTACTAGAAAACCACTGTGCAAAAAATCCTTAGAGCGGGTTACTATTGGCCTACTATCTTCGCAGACGTCTACAAAGAAGTGTCCAGTTTCCACAAATGTTAGATTTTCGATGGAAGAAGAAAGTTGCAGCCTTTGCCACTAAATTCAATCTCAGTCAAAGCATTGTTCATGTAGTGGGGTTTGGATTTTATAGGAGAAATAAATCCTCCATCCTCAACGCAACACAAATGGATAGTCATGACCACTGACTACTTCACAAAGTGGATAGAAGCGATCCCCACGAATCAAGCTACTGACACATTCATTATCCAATTTTTGGAGACAAACATCTTGTCAAGATTTGGATGCCCCATCAAGATCATAACAGAAAACGTGGCCGCATTCAAGTCCAAGAAGATGGAGAATTTTTGTCAAGATTACAACATAACCCTAGGGATTTCTACAACGTACTACCCATAAGGAAATGGGTTAGCAGAATCATCAAATAAGAGCCTAAACAAGATCATCAAAACACTCATGCAAGACGATAAGAAAGCTTGGCATAAAAATCTTATCTATGCGTTGTGGCAAGATCGGGCTACAACCAAGAAGTCCATATCAATGTTGCCTTTTCATATTGTATATGGTGCAGACACAATTTTCCCTACCACATTAGGGTTGTCTATCAAAATGTTGTTGTAAGAGGAGGAGGCCGAGCCAAATGACGTGCAGAGAAGAATAAATCAGTTGGTTCACCCACAACATGTGAGGTAACATGTGTACAACCAATCATAATAGCACCAGGAAAGGATGAAGAAATGTTTTTACAATGGTTCTAAGCCAGAGGAATTTCAGTTCGGTGACCTGGTCTTGAGATGGGACACGAGAAATGAGGACAAAGGAAAGCACAAATTTTTTTATAATATGTGGACGGGTTCATTCAAAATCGATGCACATCGGGGAAATAATGCTTATTTTCTGGAACAACTAAATGGGGAGCGCCTTGGTTGGGGGCCTATAAACGACAGGTTCCTCAAGCATTATCTAATGAAATAAAATCTGTTTAAATCATATGTCATTGTAAATAGTCGTTTTACTTTTGTGTCGAGTCATTAGATTAGCAGAAAATTGAAGCCCGGAGTGAAGGCCCTGAGTTTTATGATGAGTCTTTTAGAAGCTATGTTGATAGGTTTAGGTTGCATCTTGTTTTTCATATTGCAGTTTCAAAGAGTCAAAATAAGGACCAATGTTCAGGCACCTGGTCTACTATTCTTTTCTACCTCGCAGGGAAGACAACATCCCTGTTGGAGCCAGCTGTTAGTGCTGCCATTTTTCTTTTAGTTAGAGTCAGTTTCTGGTCGGGCTATGGCCCATGTGTCCAAACATGTGAAGTCAATTACATAATAGTGAAGGTGTTGAAGTCAGCAAGTGGTCGGTTTGCCTTTGGAAGCAAGAAGGGATGTCAAAGTCGAAACAAGCATAAATAGTATGGGCATGTTGTTCCCAGAGAATCAGGTCCTATTAAAAGGTAGCCTCTATGTGCCCTAGGTCAAGTCAATTAGTTAATGGAAGTCGTGTTGGCAAGTGCAAAAACTATTACCAGCTCATTATGAAGGCCAAGGGAATGAAAAATCATGGCGTTCGTATCATGTATGCCCTGCAACCCTTATCTCTTATACCTTACACACGGGGATGTTCCATGGAAAATCTACAATTCGATTTGAAACATCCAGTCGCCATGAATTCACTATTCCTTGGCATGATTCCTCCTTCTACCTGATTTGTTATAAATTCCAGAGGTCCTGCACCCATGTTATTCTCAAAATCAAATTTAGGCTATGTCTGTAAGTTTTCTCATAAGCCCAGGTCGATCGAATTCTCCATCTTGGGCATTTGTCGGATCCACTGCATGAAAGATAAATACAGGTTGTGCTATGGAGACCTCTCAAAGAATAAATAAGGGCGTGCGAAGTGGAAAAATCACCATACCCAAACCCCTAAGTGACTGGGATTCATTCTCACTCACAATAGGCATCCCCAAGGATAAAAGGGGTATTTTACCTTTACCCACGGGAATGACGACATCACACTGCGTGGAACCTAGAGTGCAAGGAACTACGTAAGAAAGAAGGACAATAGAAGCCTTGTCTCCCCAATGAAATATATCTCGGAGAAGGGGCAAGCCAAGGAATAATAAGGAAGTTGGGGAAACTTGAATCCCAGATGAACCACGCGTAGGATCGTTTGCTGAAAATTATTTATGTGCATTGTCCGCCCGGAACCTTTGGAAGGTACAAGCCAAAAAAGTGGGAGTGGAATGAGGAGGATGGATGCCATGGGTAAAAATGATTAGGAAACATCTCAGCAGTTGAAGAAGGATAAGCTAGCCATCGTCAAACTGTACCAGGAAAACAAGGAGCCGAGACAATAGCTAGCGACAAAGACCATGGAAGGGTCAGAAACACAAGGTTGCGAAGGGAACATGACAGGGCTCAAAATACATCTCAGAGAGGTACAGGATATGATTGTACAACTACACGAATCACAACATCTATCGAAAGAAAGGTATGCCAAACACTCCAGAGAATGTGAAACGACCGAAGAGATAGCCCGCGCAGTTTTCGCCAACAAGAAGAGAAAACAAGATTAGCTAAAGTTTGTCTTGTACCCACAAATAGAAAGTAAATATTGAAAGTTTTGAAGGAGACAAATCCCTAATACAATTTTGTTCATTTCTGATAACGACCATGACAGTCAACAACCACTTCCCATGCACATTTTTTCCAGTAGATGAGCATGTGACAAGAATCAAAGATGTTACAGCAGAAAGCGAGGCTCTGACAAAAACTTGTCCATTCAGGCATTTGATCAAAGGAAAGAATTGACACATCACTTTCTCATGAAAAGGCTTGAACGTTAACTGGATCCCCATGGCGGATTACAAACAGTCAAAATGTAGCCAGACGTATTGGTTGTCTATTTTTGGAAAAAATTCATGTGAGGAGTCTTTTAACGCAGGACAGTCAGTTTCCTAGTTTTTAGAGATATCAGTTAGACGAGAAGGGTAGCCCAAGCAGTGCCCTCACCTATATATTTAATATTTTCAATGTAATCCAGGTTGGCTGGAAAAATTTAGTATAGAAAACGTCTATTGAATGTAATTTGAGTTTGACTAAAGCTTAATGCAAAAGTCATGTAGATTTGATGAAAATATTCTAATTGTAGCAGTTGGATGTATTATTTTCCTTTTCTTGCATATGTACTTCCTGTTTTCTGTATTCGTATCTTTTTTTATCTAACTCAGAATGAATTTTTGAACCTGTGGATTCATTGTGCAACACCCCTTGCTCGTGCCATTTAGACAAAACGTATTTCCTCTAAAAGTTAACTCTGAATTCATCCTCAGCGGTGCTCTGAGTTGCTTCGTATGTTTTATGTCCACCACACACAATGATTTTAAACTGAAGAATGTTTCTCACTTAGCCTTTATCCTCTCAAGCTCAGTCACCGAGCCATTTGTTTCTATCGTTTCCTTGAATTGACTACATAGCCCTAGGTCCTACTATCTCACGCCAATGAAACAAGAACTTATTATCTAATCACGTTAAGTCTAGCCACAACTTTAAATCCATATACCGCACTGAGATTGTGTCTCCCGAGAGAGCCCTTTCCAGATCCGAAAGGCTAGTTTTGGGTCTCAAAGTTGGTTGAAAAAATTACCTCTGTCGTTTGTTCATCAGCCGAACAGATTTATAGAGTGCTAACATAGTACATGGAAACAAGAGTACCAAACCCTTTTCCAACATGAGGACCAAGGTGTGATATCTATAAAACACATGGGCAGGATCCATATCATTGCCCAATGATGCAGAAGTTTTAGACAGTACCTAAAAATTCATACTACAATTTCTGCAATTCAGTGGGTCATGATGATAAAGATTGTAGGACAATGGAGCTGATGAGAGAAAGAACTTCATATAATTATAGGGTGCAGGAAGAAATGATGATAGGGAAATTTTCACTTTAGTTTAACCAGATACAGCCTCCATATAATAATGTGCAACAACATTATAACACTGCGCAACAGCAATAAAACACTGTGCAGCCACAGTATAACCTCGCGTAGTATAACCAGGTACCTCAATACAATGCACCATGACGGTATCGATCTAGAAAGACAGATGGAGGACAAGGTAGAGGAGGATTTGGATGAGGCATAGGGCCAATAATGTGTCACAACTTCCAACAGCCAGGAGATTATGCAAGGGAGTTTCTACTTCCACCAGCGACATGTATGTACTGTCATGCAGAAGACCATGATACAAAATATTATACAACACTCTTAGGGAAGATCCAATAAAATAGGAATTAGAACAACCATAATGTACAGTGGATTTCTGCAGAAGCTAGAGACGATGGAAGAAACATCAATATTTTCATGCACGGAGGAGCTAAGACATGAGTTGGCGCTATAAGAAAAGATCCAGCGCAACACCAATGGGTGAAGAAGAATATTGAACCACATAATTAGTTTGATGTTGTTATCGGACTAATCGGTAGGTGTGGACACTAACTGATCTCCCTAGATCCACTTAGATCTAGAAAAAAAAACACCAGAACATGACGCTTTCTTTAAGTTTTAAATATTGAATTTACTAACTAAAGAGGGATGGGTGACATACCGTTTAAATGTCACTTCCTCTCGCCATCGCCATCCTAGCTCTGTTCCAACGCTCATACAATGATGATCCTACAAAAGAATGCAACCAACCAAAGTGATAGCAATAGCATAAACTCAGTATAAACCTATGTATGTGATCAAGGAATCATACAATAAAACAAAACAAGCCTTATAGGAAAAAATCATATTACTGTATCATATTAAACATGAAAGAGATATTACAACCATGGCCTTGACGTCGTAAGGTCCCTTCCAACTGTCCTTCATTCCCCACACACTTCGACTCCAACAATCTTGAGAGCATAGATCTTATAATATTCACAATCTATCTTGACAAAGCTAATCTCAAAACCACTCTAACCTAGCTAAAAGCTCCAAGCTAACCAAAGTTAACCAAAGCTAAATTTCTCCATGAGAACTCCTCTCCTTTTATAAGTTGAAGAGGATAACGTGAGGAGATTAGGATGATCCCACTAAATCATGAAAGTGAGTAAGATCCAAACCATTCGGATGCCACCTCACCATAGAAGTTTCTCCTTCTAGAAGATTCGATAAAATGCTTGTTTTTCCCATGTGTAGGCATTCTCGCACCCTGCCTATATAGAAACCTGCGAACATCTCGCACCCTAGCTATGGTGAAACCTGTGAGAATTAGGCATTCTCGCACCCTGCCTATATAGCAACCTGCGAACTTCCTTTTTTACAAGGTTTTTACAAGGGAAAATGCAACTTCTTTTCTCAGGAAAAGTTCTTCTCCCTTCTCTCTTCAGGAACTTAGGCCACTGACCCCTCTGAAGGAAATAGATAGGTTTACATCATTAATGGTCATAGTGATGACGAAAATAATGTGTAACAGAGAGCCCTCCAAAGTATGAAGTTAGAACAGAGTGATAGCTGAAATATTTTGTCGAGTGTGTGTAGGGAACAAGGAACAATCAGTCGAAAACCTGCCAACAAACAAGGAAATACAGTACAATAATATATCATCGCTAAGGTAGGCATTCCCATACATAGACTCAGAGCATAAATGTTGACATGCAAAGATCCATTTCAAGTAAGACAAGTCATGGCCACGAAACATACATTGTGGATCCATGCCAATATGACTCAAATCTGAACATAGCCACCAAAAATACACTGTGGATCTATGTGTTAAAGAATCAAATTTGAACATAGCCACGAGACATACAATGTGGATCTATGCAATAGTACACTAAATATACTCCAACGTAACCTGAATCCATGAGAAAAGATTCAGGGTCTTCATCTCCACCACTCTATAGTACGAATCTAACCATGTGAATACATGTGTTGAAGTCGAACATGGTAGAAACCACTTGATTACCGTTCATTAGTGTATATCGTTAACAAGCACGAGGGAAATCACCATTAATGTCAATGACTCCCAAGGTACACTAGTACAATCCAACAAATGTGAATAAATGAGCTGAAGTCGAACACTCGGCGGAATCTCCCGATCGGGGGTCAATAATGAAAACCCACTGTCGAAAGAGAGGAAACCTACCATTGAGGTATGCAAGTTCCAAGGTACCAATTAGTTTCTAAGTCTAATTCCTGGATAATGAGTTGAAGTTGACAGGAAAAGACTCGTCATAGGAGGGCCTTAATGTATCCCCCATCAATGACAGGAAACACGTAACAATATTTGAAGTAGATAAGAGTAACAAGTGATTCAGGACTGACTCAGGGATGGCCGACACAATACAAGGCTTAAAGAATGCAGAAATGGCCGACGCAATAGAAGGCTTTTCAAGTTGGACATCTTTTTGAACATATTGATGACACAAAAACTGTCTTGGAAAATACTGACTCAACAAAAGGGATCACAGACCAATTTACACAAGAGTATGACCAAGAGATGAGTGGATTTTCCAACCTAGACACAAGGTGAGTGAAAGGGTCTCATGTTCAAAAGAGACTCTTCCACATAATACAGGTTTAGATACATTTATTTCCAAATTTTTCCCCCACCATTTCTGGTGAGTACCTCTTTATTTTTACGCAAGCTTGAGGAGGATAAGATATGCTTGAAATGTAAGCTCATCCTTCGGACGAGTCCCTCAGAGTATGTTTAACAAACCCTGAGAAGGAGTGGTTCGGTCCCACATGGGTCTTTCAATGTTTGTTTAATGAGTCCAAAGATAGAAAACTCGAAGGTTTTTCATGATTATAGAGTCTGGAAAAACACTTAAAAGAGAACTCTCTCAGTTCCTTTTTCATAAAGTAGTTTGATGAGACCGAAAAAGAGATAAACTATCGCTCAACAGACGTTTTCTTCAAACACTTTAACGGGCGTGAAAAGAACAAGATCACTCGGCAATCTTTTCATGTTTAGAGAGTCTGAAAAGAGCTTAAAGGGAACTCTAGTGGATTCATTTTTCGTATAACCTTTACGAGTCCGAAAAAGTGATAAAAGTATACTCGGTTACATTCTCACGTATTTACAAGCATGAGAAAGAACAAAGACTAAGCTCGGTAACTTATTCTCTTGTATTTACGAGCATGAGGAAGAACAAAGACTAAGCTCAGGATTGTTTTCATTTTTACGCAAGCTTGAACCATATAAAACTATGCTTGGGATAGATTTTAATTTTTTACACAAGATTAAAAACTAAACAAAACTATGCTTGGACCTGGTTTCATTTTTACACAAGCTTGAACCAGAGGAAACTATGCTTGAGGTAGGTGGTTTCATTTTTACACAAGCTTGAACCATAGAAAACTATGCTTGCAACTTCCCAACGTATAACATAGGGATGGTTGGTACTTAGCCCCCAGTTTAAGAAGATAGCGGCTCAAACTTCAGCATGAAGTCCAGAGGCTAGAAGTATTGCCCCCCAAGCTTCGTTTCATCCAACGACAAAGGCGGAGGAAATGAAGTTTCAAATACTAGACAAAGGACTTGACTCAAACAGAGAGGGGGAAAACTATTTCATTTTTTAATGAGCTTGACATAGAAACAAGAACTATCCTCGTAACCTATGTTTCATTTTTTAATGAGGTTGCCACAAAGACAAAAAAACTATCGTCGTAAGTGGTTTCATTTTTTAATGAGCTTGAAATCAAAAAACCATGCTCAAAGACCTCTGTTTCATTTTTTAACGAGGTTGCCTCAGAGATGGAAAAACTATCCTCGGAACCTCTGTTTCATTTTTTAACGAGGTTGTTACAGAGATGCAAAAACTATCCTCAAAACCTCTGTTTCATTTTTTAACGAGGTTGTTACATAGACGCAAAACTATCCTCGAAGTCTCTTCTTGATCATGGATTCCAAGAGGACAATGCTCTAGAAGGACACCATGTCAAGGGACAAAACTTGATCATGGCTTCCAAGAGGTCTTCACTAGAAGGAATAAACACACTTTGGAAGGACACCATGTCAAGGGTAGCGACAGAAGTAAAGAGATCGGGCTCTAACAACCCTATCAAAGAGATCACCATGTCAACTACTAGATCTAAGTCATCAGAAGTTGAAGCCATGGGTGACAACGCCACACAATTGACCTGTGGCGGGGATGATACTGTCTGCATATAAAAACCATTCAGGGAGGCAATCCAGGCGGGGTCAATGAAGGAAAGTTGATCAACAGTCACAACCCATCCATCGTGAGGGAAATATATCACACAAAAAAGAGTAGACACAATAGCTTTCATGGCATAGACATAATCTCGCCCAAGGAGTTAAGATAAATCCAAGGGGTCTTGGACTACCATGACGTCAATAAAGACAATTTCCCCTCCCAAAGTTACAGGAAACTGAGGAAGGGTCCCTAAAGGTTGACTGGTTCTTCTATTAAAAGCTAACATATTCTACATAACCGGTGCAAGTGGAGGACAACCCAGAGCTAACAGATTCTACGTAACAGATTAACAGTAATTGGTTGTTTTCCAACATGTTTGATAGTGGTTGGAGGTTTTGACCCTTGTTTATCTTTCTTCTTCTTATTCACTGAGTTACTAGCTTCAGAAATTTCACCCGATGAAGAAGATGAAATGGAAGGCGACATTGCAAGCGAAGAAGGCGAAGAAGACCTTACTGGTGAAGAAGGTGAAGGATCAACATGAGGTTGATGTTCTTGGGGGGAAGTGCTTATGACTGAAGCACTTACTGCATTCGAGATTACCTAAGTGGAAAACAACCATATCGGTAATCCAATTGTGAGACCTGGAAGGCTCAAAGTAGTGATGTGAGGAGGACCAATGTTCCCGTAAGAAGGAAAAACAAAAGGTTCCCCTAGAGCAGAGGTTCCTTCATTGGTCATTTCGGGAACTGACGCCATTAAAAACAAAAATCTAATCCAGAGTCCTCTAAGGAAAACAAACAGCACACGCTAAAAATCTAGTAAACAAGCAAGCAAACAAAACCTTCTCACAATGAACGCACTAGTTGGTGATGAAATCCAACGTCGCAGGAACAAAGTAAGAAGGGGCTAAGATAGAGCGGGTGGAAAAGTTACGTTGATGATATTCTTAATGGACTTACACCCTGGTGCAAGCTCCCACACATAATCGTGGGTATACCCTCCAAGGAGCCCGAGTGAGTTTGGCCAACATCGATTCCAGGTACCGCGAAGACTTGCCCCTCCACAGTCACCTCGTGTAAAGAACCTAGAGAGATAGGCCACTAAGGCTACCAATTACTACAGTGATGCCTGGGGAAACAGTCGACAGTCCGTGTTAATATTATGGTAGCTGCAGGAGGTATTTACCCCCATGTGTGAACCTAACGAGAATAGAAGACTCCGGAAAGCAAGAGAAACCCTAATGAGTTGTCTAATAACCCTAGAAGCATTGTCGGCTCAAGAAGAAAATTTATATTAGGCTATTAACCTCCAAGAGAAGAAGTTGGCCAAAATTAATAATAATATACTGAACAGACACATACCCAGAAAGAGAATTCGGCCCCAGTAAACTGGCAGGATTACTATAAATACAGGGCGCCAGTTCTCATTTGTCACATCTCAAGATAGCAGTTTTCCCAGTTGGTGCGCAGGTTTGGAGGAGGGTTGCAGGTGCAGCTGCAGTAGCAGCTAGTTTCAGTATTGGCTTGGATATCTCTTAGCTAGGGTTTGGAACATATGATCAGTATTTTGTGATGCGCTATCCTTGGGGATTGATGTGCTACTCTTTGTTTGGCTATCTAGCCTAGGTTTTGCTTCTGGAGGAATTCTCAGGTCAAGATTAAGGTGCTCGGAGGGAGGCTTCGGCCTGTGGTTGGGTGACGAGGGTATCGTCAATGGTAAAACAAGCACACCATATTCTATATTCTAACAGGTTATGGGCCCACACACCTTCAGTCAACCTAAAACACTGGAAGGAAAAATAACCGCTAGACATTGAGCTCGTTGAGGAACTTCCACTAGGGTTACTAGCAGGAGCAGCTTCCAAAAGCACTGCAGCTAGGGTTACTAGTAGAAGCAGTTGCAGAAACCCTAAACCTCTTGTCAAGGCACCTTAAGTGACGAGATTGACCTAATCTCTGGATAGATCAGTGTGCCCTAGCCCAGCGCATCTCCTGGTACTCTCAGAAGGCCAAGACGTGAAGTTTGGATTTCTGGTCAAATATAGGGTTTGACCAAGTCAAGCAAGCCATGACAAACTCTATGAAGTCCGAGAACAAGATAGATGGAGCCTCTAACTTTAGAGCATGGAAGACAAGGATTGACCTCATCCTTGCTAAGAATAAAGTGCTAGATATTGTGAAAGGAAAGATCGTGAAGCCAGAGTTTAAAGAAGGAGAAGAGAAGGAACCGTAGAACGTTGCAGCTATGGAGAAGTTCAAAGATGTTGACATCAATGCCATGAGTATCATAGTGGATTACATAAAAGACCACTTGATACCCTACATCTCCCATCTTGACTCATTGAAGAAGATGTACGATGCCCTAACGAATCTCTTCTCAATCAGAAACATTAGACAAGTTATGAGTCTGAAGAATGAGCTCCGTGACATGAAGATGAATGATGACGATAGAATAACATCATACTTTGTAAGGATCTCTCAACTAACAGATCAACTACAAGCTATTTAAGAGATCACTTCAGAAAAGGAATTGGTGAACATAGTACTCAATGGTCTTCCCAAGACATGGGATGCATTTGCCGCAA
>ML780861.1:191943-243542 GCA_009831015.1 Picea engelmannii | reverse complement strand
CCTGTAAACAAGAAAATTTTTGAAAAAGGACTAAATTTGAGTGAACTTTCAGATCCAGAGAGTCTGGATGGATCTCCCACAGACTCAGAGACCAGAAAACAAGCAATCAAAGAAAGGGAAACTAGACTAACTAGGAAACAATCTCATTCTCCCCAACAGATTCGCCAATTTTGTTATCAGACTAATCGGTAGGTGCGGACACTAACTGATCTCCCTAGATCCACCTAGATATAGAACAAAACACACTAGAACATGACGCTTTCCTTAAGTTTTAAATATTTAATTTACTAACTAAAGAGGGATGGGTGACATACCGTTTAAATGTCGCTTCCTCTTGCCATCGCCATCCTAGCTCCATTCCAATGCTCATACAATGATGATCCTACAAAAGAACGCAACCAACCAAAGTGATAGCAATAGCATAAACTCAATATAAACCTATGTATGTGATCAAGGAATCATACAATAAAACACAACAAGATTTATAGGAAAGAATCATATTATTGTATCATATTAAATGTGAAAGAGAGATTACAACCATGGCCTTGATGTCATAAGGTCCCTTCCAACTATCCTTCATTCCCCACACACCTCCACTCCAAGAATCCTGAGAGCATATATCTGATAATATTCACAATCTATCTTGACAAAGCTAATCTCAAAGCCACTCTAACCTAGCTAAAAGCTCCAAGCTAACCAAAGCTAACTTTCTCCATGAGAACTCCTCTCCTTTTATAAGTTGAAGAGGATAATGTGAGGAGATTAGGATGATCCCACTAAATCATGAAAGCGAGTAAGATCCAAACCATTCGAATGCCACCTCACCATAGAAGTTTCTCCTTCTAGAAGATTCAAGAAAATGCTTGTTTTTCCCACGTGTAGTCATTCTCGCACCCTGCCTATATAGCAACCTGCGAACTTCCTTTTTTACAAGGTTTTTACAAGGGAAAATTCAACTTCTTTTCTCAGGAAAAGTTCTTCTCCCTTCTCTCTTCAGGAACTCAGGCCATTGACCCCTCTGAAGGCAATAGATAGGTTTACATCATTAACGGTCATAGGGATGAAGAAAATAATGTGCAACAAATGCGCAAAAAGAAAAGTAAACATTCAAGAAGGAAAGAAAGGAGTTTATCAGGAAAAATGTTACATCTACATCATCCATGCAACACACTCAGAATGTACCAATGTACGAAATTCCCTCATAAATGGAACACACCGTTGAAGCACAACCTCTAGAGAAAGTAAGTAACATAAAAACTTTTATATGATCTTGTGTTAAGTTATTGAAGGATCCATCATCTATCAAAATATTACAAAATCTTCTAGAGAGATGTAACACAGAGGTAGAGGGAAATTAGAGAAGAAAAAAATCAATCACCTCCATATAAGGAGGATAAGCAGGGAATTCAGACTCAATGATAACATTGGGGATTTAAATATGGGGGATATTGTACTGGACTTAGGATCTGAAGTAAATGTTTTACCTAAGAATACATGGTAGTGTAGACCGTGCAGTAACATGGGTTGTTACAGAGATAAGATAAACTCCTAGTTTTCATGGGGTAAATGACTTAGAGGAATTTCTAAAAAAATATGAAGATGAATTTTTGGAAAATCAAAGACTCCTAGCTCTAGATATTTCACTCATGGAAACACCTTCCATATGATGGGGTGCGCACAAAGAAACAATTATCAACTGGTACCAATGTAAACAATTATTGCGCATCAGATTTGGCACGCAGCAGGGGAGCAATAAAATGTGGAGGTATGATGGGAAAGGAACACCTGAAGAACACTTGGAGAAGTGTAGAACACAATGGAGGATGACACCACCAGAAGAATGGACTCATCACTTCATCCACACATTGGAAGGAATCCCAGAGAATTGGTATGTAGACCAGGAAATGTGCAGAGGCACTACAAAATGGACAACATTACAACAGAACTTTGTAGTAACCTTCTCATTTGAACATGAGAACCCCAACATTGATTCATCACTGAAGTAGATAATAGGTTTGATATTTATTGATGAACCAGAGATTGAACTCACAACATAATGTCAACACAAAAATAGACAGATAGTCAAAGAACTACTTTCATGCTATCATGTGGAAGAGGAAGCAACAGATGAAGATGATACGCACAACATTCAAATTATAGAAAATAAAGGAGAAAGAGAGGTGGAAGTTCCATCTCTAGAGTCAGAAATAGTTTTTGCACCAATCAAAGTGAAGAAATTCAAAATTGGGACAACTAACAATCCTAAAATGACAAGTATTGAAGACTATTGGAATGAACAAACAATAGAAAGAATAACATAGTTATTGCGCGAATAAAGTGACTAGTTTCCAATGAACTTTAACGAGATGAAAGGCCTAGTAGGAGAGATGAAAATACCTCTCAAACCTAAGGCAAGACCTATCAGGCAGAGACCTTATAGACTAAATCCAGTATATAAGCAGAAAATGAAAGAAGAAATTGACAGAATTTTGAAAGTAGATATCATAGAACCAATAGAGGAATCTGAATGGATAAGACCTATGGTAGTCCAAGAAAAGAAACAAGGCAGGATAACGATTTGTGTATATCTGAGGAAACTGAATGATGCTTGCTTACATGATCATTTTCTTACCCCTTTAGCAGATGAGGTCCTAGAGAATGTGGGAGGCCAGGAAGCATATTCATTTACAGATGGATTCTCAGGTTACCATCAGATCAAAATAGCTCCAGAAGATAGGTATAAGACTACTTTTTCCATATAATGGGGATCCTACCAATATATAGTCATTCCATTTGGGTTGAAGAATGCACCAACCATCTTTTCAAGAGTAGTCATAGTTTCTTTTAAGGAATTCATACATTAGTTTTTATAAGTATATCTGGATGAATGGATTGTATATAGTCTGCTAAAGGACCATGTAGAAGTGTTAAGACTCATGTTGGAAAGATGCAGGAAGTGTCAGATATTATTGAATATCAAGAAGTGCATTTTTGGGACACCTTTTGGAATATTATTGATACATATAGTGTGTAAAAAAGGCTTACTCGTAGATCCTTCTAAGATTGTAGTCATTGTAAACTTACCACCACCAATATCAGTGCGCCAGTTGAGAGAAACACTGGGACATACAAGATACTATAGGAAATTTATAAAAGGGTATGCATAAATTACCACACCAATGGAAAAAATGTTAAAGAAAAATATCATATTTCAGTGGAATGAGGACTCTCAACGAGGGTTGGACACCTTAAAATAAAAAATGGTCACAACACCTATCCTAGTTTTCCTAGATTGGGAAAAGACATTTCATGTGCATGTAGATGCTTCAGCCATAACACTTGGAGAAAATCTAGCACAGCCAAGAGCATGGGACTTAGACCATCCTATAGCCTTTTCAAGAAGAAAATTATCAGAGTTAGAGCATAATTACAACACCACAGAAAGAGAAGGCCTAGCCATGGTATATGCACTTCAGAATTTCAGGCACTACTTATTAGGTAAACAATTTAAGATGTTCACAGATCATTCTTCCCTCAAATATATAGCCAACAATCAATTTTTGGGGTGGATAATCTGTAGATGGACATTGTTATTTCAATAATTTGAATTCAAAGTGATAGTCAAACCAAGGAAGTTGAATGCAAAACCTAATCACTTGTCAAGGGTAAATAATGGAGAATGGCCTACCAAATTGGAAGACAACTTCCCTGATGTGAAACTATTTTCAGTACAAGTAGTTGATGAATATTTTGTTGATATTATTTAATAATTGAGTACAGGGATTATGCCACAAGAGTTTAGCACTGTGCAAAAGAAAAATCTGGTAGTCAGAGATGTAGACTATCAACTTATTGTAGGACACTTATACAATATAGGCACATACATCATTTTGAGAAGGTGTGTATTATAGAATGAAAGACCTAGAATTTTGGCACAAGCTCATGAATGTATAGATGGAGGAAATTATGCAGGAAAAGATACCGTGCAGAAGGTATTGTACATAGGATTATGGTGGCCAACAATTCATAGATATGCCAAAGAATATTTCCACAAATGTGATGTATGTCAAAGGGTTGGAAAACCCAACATAAGGGATGAGATGCCCCTAAGACCACAAGAAACTTTGCAGGTATTTGAAAAATGGGAAATAGACATTTTTGGACCAGTAAATCCACCATCAAAAAGGTCAGGAGCTAGATATATCATTACTATGACTGAATACTTAAAAATATGGGAAGAAGAAACACCAGTCAAAGACTGCAGCGCAAAGATAGCAACACACTTCTTGTTTGAGCAAGTGATCACCAGATTTGGATGTCCAATTATTTTTATGAGTGACTAAGGAACTGACTTTATCAATAGTACTATCAGTTCTATGACTAAGGAGTTTTAAGTTTATCACTGGAAGAGTACACCATACCATCGTCATGAAAATGGAATGGTAGAATCCCTCAATAAGATCTTGGAGAATGCTTTGACAAAGATCTAGAATGTCAACAGAGATGATTGGGACTTGAAAATATGAGCAATATTATGGGCATACAGGACTACATGTAAGAATTTGATAGGATAGACACCATTTATATTGGTGTATGGGCAGGAAGAAGTGGTTCCATTAGAATTTCTGGTACCCAATCTATGCATAGAAGCAATTACCAACATGATAGAAAGAGGCGTGGTAAAGTAAATATTAAATAAACTAATGGAAATGGAAGAGGATGGGATTTTGGTAGAATTTCACCAAGAAGTACAGAAAGAAAGAGACAAAGGACAACATGAAAAACATATAAAGAGGAAGAGTTTCAAGGAAGGATACCTAGTCTTTCTCTATGACAATACATTTTTTCAACACCCTGGAAAATTTAGAATACATTAGCTAGGGCTCTATGAAATAAAGAGTGTCACATATGGGGGATCTATACAAATAAAGGATTTGGCGGAAACAATACTGAAAGGAATGATCAACAGGAGTCGACTGAAACTGTACAGGGACATTCAACCTCCTAATGCTTAAAAGTTACAACGCAGTGAGAAATGCATGTACATAGTGTACTATAGGAGAGATTAGGACAAAAAAATGATAAAAATAAATAAAAAGGAGAAAAAGAAGGAAAAATAAATACAAAAATAGAAAAGAAAGAAAACACAAAAATACTGGGAAATATTGTGCGCAGCGATAGTGGACTCAGCGCGACAAAAAGAAAAAATATCATGTGTAGCATATGGGTGAAAGACAAAAAACCACTGCACACTAAGGAAAAATCACAACAAAAATGCACGATGCACTCAAAAAGTTCAATGCACCCAAAAAGGGGCCAACGATCGAAAAAGTGAAAAACAATTGTTAGGGAAAAAAGGCATGAATTGGGGAATTTATGAAATTAAATGAAGCATACTCGACAAGATTCAACGCATTAATTGCAGCCAAAGAAGATTCTTTGAGAATATTCACGACATTCATGGAACCCTCTATATAAAGGGGAAACGTGGGAAAAAAAAGGGTTATTGTGAAATTGCAACTTCATAGAGCTAGGGAGCACACAAATGGTAGGAAATAGGCGAGTGCACAGAGTGAACCTGTCAAAGATTATTTAGAAAAGCAGGAAGTACCCATAATGGCACCTTCGAAGATTGGTGCACCAATACAAACCACAAGGAAAACCAGAAGTAGCATTAGGTCACCACAGGAAATCGTGGAGGCAGAGCAAGAAATGGCCCAGAGAGAGGGAATTGTCAATGTTGACGCAATTCCCTCCCCATAGGACAAACGCGTGAGATCCACACTGGGTGAGGAAGAATAAAAAGTCCCAATATTGACTGACATGGAAATCAATTCACCCGACAGTGTGTAGGGAGACAAAACAGTGGACGTAGGAAACCTACAACAACCTACGAGGGTTGAAGTAGCCCACAGAAAAAATGGGGATGCTAGCAAGAAGACAGAGGTTGTGGGGCCAATACCACAACCTAGAGCAGGGTCTGTGCAACAGTAGGAAGGGCTGGTAGAAGACATAACCAAGAATCCAGACTCGGGCGCAGAATAAGGAGAAGCAGAGGTGAGGATATCTAGCGCGCCCATAAGGAGAAAGGGTAAGCATCCCCTTGTGTGGTCCCTGTGCAAGCACCCCAAAGCCCTAATCATATTAACACACATTCCAAAGGGAATGCATACCATGAAAACTCTATTAGGTTTCATGGAAAAAATTAAATACGCAGACCGTGACCTATCTGACACCAGAAAATTTCTTGAATTTGTGCAACAGGTGTATATGGAGAGTATAGGCACAAGACCCTTTGGAGATCCCATTATACATCCAAATAAATGGGTGGCATGCCTAGAAAACACAGGTATCCTAAACCTTATGGATATTCCCCACTTTGGAAGGGGGAGAGAAGTGAATAACTATGTAAAGTAGTTGATAGAAGTCCTCCATGGAGGCTTCCTATGGATGGAGGAACTCGTCTCCATCGACATGGAATTAATTTCGTTCATCACATGTCTTCCATCTATGGGTGAAAGTCTCGTGCAGTACCTAGATGAAAAAACCAAGGAAAATTCCTTAGCACACAAAATGAAGAAAATGTATAGGACAGAGAGAGGCTCGCGCAGGATCATAATCAAAAGAATCAGTAGTGCAGCCACTCGGATGGCCACAAACCTCATGGCATGCAAAATTATAAGGAAATTTCGCAAGGAGGAGGTCTCAGCTGGGGTTTTCACAGCTACATCATAGTGTGAAAATGACACCATTCTCAGTTGGGCCCCATACCTGTTGAACATGTTCCTCGATGAATGAAAAGATGCGCAGGACTTGGGAAAAAAATTCCATTACTCATGGTTGTCGATATTGATAGCATTAATTGGGTGGAGGGAGCCTCCATACCCATACTTTTGCAACAAAATATGTCATTTCCATGCAACTTGGTATAGATCAATGGGGAGCACTTCGGACCCCAAGAGAAGAAGTGGCAATGCGAGTACCTTTGTGCAGTACTTCAGCGACATCCAGGAGAGAATAGCCAATACATGGAGAATCACTCTGGAGGTTTTCGCGTGGTATCAAGGTATAGATAACTTCAAATCTACACGGTACAACATGTGGATCCAAGTACACAGGGATCGAGATAAGGAATGGTTACGGCTACGATACTGCATCAAGGTGGAAGAATTTGAAATGGCAATGCAGGATTGTCAAGATGACTATAAAATACCAGTCATCACCAAGGAGAAGTCAAAAGGAAAGGAGGTAGAAGTAGGGTGATCTAAGACTCCTGTAGGATACAGTGTTGTTCCCAAGAAGCTAACACAGCAGGGAAATCCCAGTCAGAAGCTGGCACAATGGAAAAAGGGGAGTGCTCCAAAGGACGCATAGAAAGGAAAGGACACTGCCATGGATCAAGAAACACAAGTAAGGGGGACACATCAACACAAGAAAACCCCCTGTAACCCACACCATAATAAGCAGGGCCACCCAAGCAGCCAATAATACATACAGGGGGGTTGCGTAAGAAGGCCAAGGCACACGAGAAAATACTTGAGTACACAATTACTGAGGACGACACTAACCTCGTTGCAGAAAGAGTACAAGATCATGCAGCTGAGGAATTTTAAGAGGCCCAACACCAATGATGGACAATACAAAATGATTTGGTTGACATAAGGTAGGTCTTGGAGAAAATAAAATCATCACATAGGCCTAAAAGGGGAACATAATCTTTACCCTCATTGATAGGAACAGAGGAAAGGACCATGCAGAGTGAAGAACATAATATCTAGACCATAGTGGAGGCAAGTCCAAGTTTCCAAATAACACCAGAGATGTTGCAAGTAGACGATGTCGCAGCCCAAACACCAGTTAAGGATCTGGCATAGGTACAATTGGTACTATCAAAAACACCAACCAAGGAATTGTAGAAACTTCAAGTTAGTGTCGCGTAGGAAGTGCAATCATGCACAAGGATAGATGCAGCAGAATTATAGGAAACTAAGAATTGAAAGGATGCCTTGGAACTGGTAGTCGAGCATGTGAATATCGAAACAAAAGAGGAGAAATAACTCTTGGATAAGATATAAAAGGGATTAATAGCAGTTTATGCTCGCATCCTAGAGAACACACAAGCATCGAAGAAAAGTGCAGAGGAGAAGATCAGCCTGACCTTGCATAAAATTGACCAATACAAGAAAGAGATCAAGGAGTTCAGGGAAAGGTTAACCCTACAACTCCTCCTGAGGCTCAAGAGCAGAGGAAAAAAGAAGCTGTACTCCAAATAACTGAGATGGAGAAACAAGAAAGCGCATCAGAAGAACTATTCGACAAAGTCGGGTAGATATGGACGATCCTAGAAGAAGACGAGACGGTCCAATAGTGGGACTAAGAAGAGGAAAGATTTAGCCTTGCCATACAGGACCTCAAACAAAGGCATAAAACAATGAGAATCACAGAGAACTTGAAGGGCACTCAAGACATGAAGAATATGCGGAAAAATTTCAAAGTTGTGCAGATACAAAAACAAGAGAGACAAGAAGAGTTGGAACCCCTCCAAGAACAACCAACAAATATGATCGTGTAGTTGGAGGAATAAAAGAAAAGTATGGCACAGGAACAAAAAAAGGGTGCAACATTGGTCTAGGAGGAAATAACAACACAATCAATGGAGGCACTAACAGGAAAAACCGTGTAGATCAAGGAAAGAGGAAGGGAACTAGAAAACAAGTTCCATAGTTTGTAGAAAACAGTAGAAGGAGTGTGCACTAACTAAGTGTCTCGAGGCAAGCCACATGTTAGTGTTGGGGGCCTGTTGGGCATAGCCTATTTTGAGAAGAAAGGCCATTTTGAGCGCATGCCTAATTTTGGAGAAGAACAGATGGCAGGAAAAGTAGCATGCATAAGGGAAAAAAGCATGCATGTAAGAGGAGAAAAATATGTGGCGCGCAGGTAGATAAACCTAACCATGCTAGGGTTAGGGTTTTGGTAGAAATTGTAACAGCTATAAGCTTTTAAATTAGTATAAATAAGAACCTAAAAGGTCTAGGTCGGGGTTGTTGAATAATGGTTCTAATTTTGTGATTCAATGATTGTAGTTGAGCTATTGTTGTAAACTTTGTTGAGTTGTAGAAGAACCAAGTAGCTAGATCTTGAGGATTAGATCACAGGCTGAGGAGCCAAGTGTAATATATTCCTCCTCACAAAGGTTCCTTAACCTCACATTATTTGTAGGATTGGAGATGTAGTGCGTGCAGTGCCATATTTTGCAGCAAACCTAATAAAAGAGTAGAGAATCCAAATATTTGTGGGCATAGAGAAGGAGGGGGTGAACCAGGGTAAAACATGTGTTATCTGTGATGTTTCATGCATATTACTTTTTTTCAATGATTGATCATATTTACCTTCTTTCAATGAGTGATCTGTGAATGAATGGTTAAGCTAAATAGTGTAGAATGCATGCATGGCCTAAAATATGAATGAATCCTAGAAATTATGAATGGGTAATATGTTGAATGTATGACAAAGGTAGAATACCCTCCCAGATCCCCACTCATTCCTAGACTACAATCACTTGAGAATTGCAGTCACCCATAAAGTTATCTCGGGTGAGACTGCACAATGCACTCTGTGTGTTGTGTTCCCTTCTAGTTTACCAAGAGGGTTGATAGTTTTAGAGGGTTTTGCTGGAAACTTGTTAAAGATTAGAACCAGGGTCAACCCAAAAAGTAGAAAGAGAGAATAAACCCAACACCAAATTTTTCTCAAGTCATCGCTATGAGAAACAAAAACTGATGGAAAATATGATGACCCAAAGTTGTCAAACTTTTACAAATTGGTAATGTCATCAACAATTTGAGTTGCAAGAACATGTTGAGGATCATTCAGATCCTTGATTACAACTTGGTGAGGTGAAAAATCTATGGTTTTACCTTCACCTGAATGAGTGATTTGATATACTGATAGAAGGTTATAGGAAATACTTGGAACACATAATACATCATTGAAATGACCATTATCTACCTGAATTGTTCTAGATCCTACAATACTAAGAGATATATCATCACCAACAAATATTTTCTTGGTGTTACATTCAATTAGATTATAAATTATGGATTTCTCCTTAGCCATATGATAAGATTCTCTAGAATCAATAAGCCACTCATCAAAATAAGAAGTAGAAGATGCATTGAAGTATAAACCATAACAAGAAAGTGCATGTCCATGAGAAGAAGAAGAATAAGAAGTAGAATCAATATTGATATTTTGCTTATTCATCGCTACTTATAAAGATTCCATATTCTTGAAACATTTTGACTCATCATGACCATCTTTCCCACAAAAGTTGCAATATCTGCTAGTCTTATTATTTTTAGATTTTCCTCATTTGTCACCATTAGGAGCTGAAGTTGTTTCAGTGGGTTTGCGACCCCTTTTTTGCTTGTTGTTGTGGCAAGGATGTTTCTTCTCGGGATTCTTGGATTTATCTTTCTCCAGGGAAACTAAGTCTTTGTTGGAGGCACCTATAGTGATGATTACTCCTAGTTGTACATGCTTATATTGATCTCTAATCAAAGAATCATAAAAGGACTCAAGAGGGGGTTTTTTATAGTCTTTCCCTAGAGCCTATGTTATGGCATAAAAGGTAGATACAACCACAAAAAATGCACTACCTATATTAGAAATAATAATATAGATGCAACTCTCTTCCTCTAGCTTTATGTTATAGTATTCACATAAAATTCTAAGTGTTTTAAACTTATATAGATAGTCTTCAATGCAATAAAAATGATATGTGCTTAAAGTCAATATATGATTTTCTAACTAATGTGCTTGAATAATATTGTGTTTACCAAAAATAGATTCAAGCTTTTCCCAAGCTTCATCGGGGTCATCAATTTCTTGAAGGTGGAACCTTGAATCAAGAGAGATGGACATTCCAATCAGTCCACGTGCTTCGTCACTCATATTAGCCTATTTTACTTTCTTATCAACATCAGTGGGTTGTTTTTCCTTTCCCAAGGTAATCCAGTACATGCCTTTACATCTTAATAAATCCTCTATATGGGATTTCCATTGGAAGTAGTTGGTGTTGGTAAGAAAAATATCACTGGAATAATCCATATTAAATATGTAGATAATATGTATTTAAAAACTGAAACTAATGATCTGAATGGGAGGATCTCGAAAAATTAGGAGGTTTTAAAAAAAGCGGCATTGAAAATGGACTTCGGATGTGAAATTTATGTCATTAAAAAAAAAAAAAAAAACGATAACCAAAGAGCCACCTGGAAAGTAAAAGTTGGTCCACATGGTGATACCCCTCCAAATAACCTCACTTTTACAAATAAATATTTTTATGAAGTGAACCACTTTTATAAAAAGAAGCAGAGATCACTTTTACAATTAAGTTACTTTATAAAAGAAAGTTGCATGCAAAATAAATAACTTTAAAATAAAATATCAAAGCTACTTATAGTGATTCACTTTTATACTTGAAATGAAATACACTTTACAATGGACGCATGAAATTCAAAAAAAAATTAACAAAAAAAATACTTTAGCTCAAGACCTCTTACTTAATAAGGCAACTTTTAACCAAGTGAGTTCGCAAACCATATTGTATTGTTTAGAAGGAGGAGTGAGCTAGCAACAAATATTGTGTTGTTGTTGTTGAAGAAAAACTTGGAGAACATGTTCATAAAAAACCCTTTTCACACAAGAAACAAATTTCACTTCTCGATGACAACAAGGGTTAGATCTCGGTTAGCTTACCCAAAAAATGCACCTTTTCTGATTTGTTTCTTATTTTACGAGATCGCACAAGGCATGGGGAAAAGAGCATACATATATCCAAAAGAGTAGCAACCCAGAACCAAAAAATAGAAAACCAAAATAAAACCAAAATAATACTCTACAAAAATTTAAAAAGGGCGTATTCACGCTTTATACCTCTGAATCTTACTAAAATGGTCGTATCTTGGGAAAACAAAAACCTTTTCGAGTGAAAAAAAAAACATTCCTGACTAAAAAGAGAACTATGGATGCAATGGAATAGTCCTCTTAGTCCAAAAATGTATGAAAATGGAAGAAAAGAAAAGATGAGGCAAGTCGACTTCATGATCTCTATATGCAATGGGAGCAAGTCTTGAAATAGGCTATGGTACCATGTTTGACAACATAGGTATTCTGATAGAGGACGAACACCTTTAGTAACAACTCACACAACCAAATCAAATATCAACACACTAATATTTTGATGTGGTAAAACCCCTACGAGGAAACATCCACAACCCTATCCAACACGGCCACTTGGAGAAATTTATTAATGCAAATGAAAAAGATTACGGAGAGATTTTACAAGAAAGTTTCCCACAATCGATCATCATAAAATGACCCTCCATTATATTTAAATATAGATCATGGAACAATCAAGTGTTAAGCCACAGATCAATGTAATCATTAAGATTGAGGAGAATATGAACCGTCGGATCACTCTACATCGGGAACATATCATAACCATAAAATTTCCTAACTACAAATGCATACTAATGCATACTAAAGAAACACACTTTTACCTAACAACACATTGGATCAAGTAGATATTAACTAACTCCTAAGTTTCTAAATATCCTAACATTGATCCTAGCTCTATTTGGAAGGGTGGATGCATTTCCCATCGTATATCCTCCAAACCTAGAGAAGTGGGAGAATGGTATTAAGTCACTCTTCGATAGATGCATGCACAATTGAAATTTTCTTGTCGAGGAAGATTGATCAAGGTAGTTGACACTTCCACTTATGGATTCTATCTGGAGTTAGGTCAATATTGTTGATGTTCTAATATGGTCCAACATAGGAAGGAGAGGATCGAGAAGATGGAAGTAGGTTAAGGACATAGGGTGTTAGGAGTAGTTGAAAGTGTTGTTAGGTTTTAATATTATAACGATTGTGTAATGTCTATTGATGTTATGGTAGCTACGGTAGGTATTAACCTCCACGTGTAACCTTTAATGAGACTAGAATATTTTGGGAAGCTAGATAAACCCTAAATGGTTGGATAAGAACCCTACAACACAAGTCATATCAAGAGAATATTTTTATATTAAGTTATTAACCTCCAGGAAGAGAAGTCGAACTAGTTAGGTGACTTGGAGAACTATAAATAGAGGGTGCTTGAGCTCATTTGTCACACTCACTCTCACGACTTCATAAAGACTAGTGGTGCACATGACTGGAGCAGAGTTGTAGTTGTTGCAGTGGTGACTTGGTCTTTGGTTTATGGTTTGGACTTTTTGCTTGGTGCACTATCTTTGGAGAGAGGTACGCTACCTTGGTTGGCTATTGGTTCTAGTGTTTTCTTCCATAATTGTTCTATCTATCAAGTTTAAGGTGCTCGGGGGTGGCCTTGTGCCTATGGTTGGGTGACAATATAGTGATATTTTCTACAGTGAAAACGAACACACATATTATTTTAATAGGTTATGGGCCCACTCTATCTTCAGATAGTCTAACCATTGGAATGTATATCATGAGAATTTGCTCAATTTCAGTTGCAGTTGCATTCAGAGTTTTGTTGCAACAATGAAACCCTAACCCTCTTACTGAGGCACCTTAAGTGAAGCGCTTGACCTAACTCCTAGATATCCTAGTGCGCCCTAGCCTAGCACACCTCCCAGTACTCTCAACAAGCCAAGGCATCAAGTTTGAGCTTTTGGTCAAAGTCAAAGGTTGACCAAGTCAAAGTCAACACATCCATGACTTACTCTATAAAGTCAGAAAACAATTTATAAGGGGCTTAAAACTTCAGATCATGGAAGACAAGGATTGACCTCATCCTTGCCAAGAATAAAGTTCTAGATATCATGAAAGACAATATCATGGAACCATAGTTTGAAGCAGGAAAAGAGAAGGAACCTTAAAACGTTGCAACACTAGAGAAGTTCAAGGATAATGACATTAATTATATGGGTATCATAGTGGAATCTATAAAGGATCATTTGATACCCTACATTTATCATCTTGACTCATCCAAGAAGATATACAATGCACTAACTAATCTTTTATCAGTTAGAAATATTGGACAAGTGGTGAGTCTGAAGAATGAACTCCATGACACAAATATGACAAAGGATGACACCATAGCTTCATACTTTCTGAATATTTCTCATTTGAGAGATCAATGACAAGCTATTGAAGAAGTCATCCCAGAAAAGGAAGTTGTGAACATAACACTCAATGGTATTTCTAGATTATGGGATGCATTTGCTGCGAGCATGAATACAAGGAAGGAGTTCCCAATGGTAGAATAAATTTGGACCTGTTGTGCACAAGAAGATACAAGGTTAAACTCCAAGGGAAAACCCCAAAAGGAATAATATGCTCAAGCCTTTTTAACAAAGTTTTAAAGTCATGGAGGTAAGAAAAGATCTGATTCAAGAAAGAAGTTCAAGAGAGATATGTCAAAGGTACAATGTTGTGAATGCCATGATTATGGCCACTACAAAAGGAATTTTCCTAAAACAACAAAGAAGAGAAAAGAGATACAACATGCATCAATTGCTAAAGATAAAGAACCGTCAAAGAAGATAAAGCATGATGAAACATATTTCTTCTATTATTCATCTCTTACTAGAACCATTGAAGATGAAATGTGGCTAATCGATAGTGGAGATTCAAGGCATATGATAGGTGACCATAAGAATTTCTAAAGAATGAAGGAAAAGGAGACACCTCATAAAGTAGATCTTGGAGACAAGAACTCTTATGAAATCAAGGGAATTAGACAAGATATTATCAAAATGGAATCAAGTAACTATATCCATCTTAGTAATGTTTTATATGTTCTTGGTTTGAAAAATAATCTAGTATTGATTTCCTGTTTGGAAGAGAAAGGAGATAGAGTATCTTTTTTAGATTGAAAATTTCTCGTATGGTCTAAAGATTCAAAGATAGAAGATGCTAGAGTCATTGGAATTCATGAAGGAAGATTGTATAAACTCCTAGGTCAAAATACTCAAGCTATAGTACATGATGAAATAAACCCTAGTGAGTTATGGAATATAAGGTATGATCACCTTCATTATCATGCCTTTCCATCCCTAGAACTGATGGTTGTAGGCACACCAGAATTACAATCAGTACATGAAGGTGTGTGCATAGGATCTGAACTTGGGAAAAATATTAAGAAACCATTCCCAAGTAGTGAGAATAGATCCAAAGGGATATTTGACCTCATGCATTCATATGCATGTTTTCCTATGCCATTGAAGTCCCTAGGAGGATATATTTACTATGTGACATTCATAGATGACTTCTCAAGAAAGACATGATTGTATATGTTAAAGACTAAATATGAAGTATTTATAAAATTCCAAGAATTCAAGGTTGAAGTAGAGAACCTAAAAAATAAGAAGATCAAGACAATAATATCTGATAATAGAGGAGAATACACCTCCAAGGATCTTGTTTCCTTTTGTAAAGAAGATGGGATTAGGATTGAGCTCATTGTCCCTCACAATACTCAACATAATGGTGTGGCTGAAAGAAAGAATAGAACTATTTAAGAATCAGTCAAGGTAATGATGAATGACCAGAATTTATCTATGTTCCTATGGGGAGAAGAAATTATGGTAGTTGTTTATGTTCATAATAGAATTCCACATCGTCTACTGAAGAACATGACTCTATAAGAAGCCTTCTCTATAAAGAAGACAAGTTTCTAACACTTGAGAATCTTTTGATGCCCCATCTATATTTATGTTCCCAAGGATAAGAGAAATAAGTTGGAACCTTCAGGAAAGAAAGGTATATTCGTTGGATATAGTGAATTATCAAAAACATATAGAATTTATGTTCCAGGTCAGCAGAAGATTGAAATTAGCAGAGACGTAACTTTTGATGAAAAGATTTCATTTAAGAAGTCTATATAAGACTTTATAGACTCCAATGAATAAGAGGAACATGAAGTTACCAAAGAAGAAAGTACATGTTCTCCAGAACATCCCAGTGGAGAACAAGAACCACCACATGAACATGTGGAATGAGTTATTGCACCTAAGACTAGAAAGAGACCATCATGGCTTGAATCCACATTATAGGAAGAAGAGAAGAATAAATCTCCCAGTGTTACCTTCATACAACGTAAGAAACCCAAAAGTTTCTTCAGTTATGCAACTCTCATGAAAAGTATTTTCAATGCAGAACCGTCCACCTTTGAGGAAGAAGTAAAGAAGAAAGAATGGAAGGAGGCCATGATGGAGGAATATCAATATATTATGAAAAATGATGTATGGGAAGTTATGACTAGACCTAAATAAAAGTTTATAGTCACTGCAAAGTGGGTTTATATGATAAATCATTCTATATATAGAAGTATTGAAAAATACAAAGAGAGATTTGTGGCTAGAGAATTCTCTCAGCAGGAGGGAGAATATTATGATGAGACATTTGCTCCGGTTGCCAAATATACATCTATTAGAGCCATAATATCTCTATCAACATCAATGGGTTGGAGTTCACATCACATGGATGTAAAAACTTCCTATCTCAATGGAGTGATCGAGGAAGAAGTATACATAGAGAAACCTCAAGGTTTTGAGGCACACCCAAGAGAAACCCATGTATGAAGATTGAAGAAGGCCTTGTATGGACTCAAGAAGGCTCCAAGATCTTGGTATGCACATATTGATAGCTACTTGACAATACTTGGGTTTTCCAAGAGTCATGACGATCCAAACCTCTACTAAAATATTGTGAATAATGCACTTGTGATTCTACTATTATATGTTGATTATTTGTTCATGACATGTGAAAAGCCTCTCATTATTCAGTGTAAGAAGGATCTAGCCACTGAATTTGATGTGAAGGATATTTTTATCATTCATTACTACTTGGGATTAGAAGTATGGAAGAAGCGTGGTGAAGTCTTCCTAGGACAAGGAAAGTATGTTGTAAATATCCTTCAAAAGTTTGGGATGATGGATTCCAAATCCATGGAAACTCCCATGGTAATAGATTTGAGGAACTTGAGAGACTCTGATTCTAATCCAGTAGACTCATCCATGTATCAGCAGTTGATTGGTGAATACTAGGGAGGACATTTGCTTTGTCGTGAACATGTTGAGCCAGTTCCAGGTGGAACATATACAAGAGAATTGGATAGTTGCAAAGAATATCTTGAGATATCTTGATGGGACGATAACTTATGGTTTGAGATATAACTCAAATAGTGATATACAACTGCATGGATTTACTGATTCATATTGGGCAGGGAGTGCAAATGAAAGAAAGAGTACTTATGGTATGTGTTTCAGTATGGGATCTGCAATGATATCATGGGATAGCAGGATAAATATGTTAGATGCAATCAACACTGTAGAAGAAGAATATATTGCAGCTTGTGATGCTTGTATGAAAGTAGTGTGGCTCTATAAGCTGGTTTCTGGACTGTTTGATCAGGTGTTGGATTCAACCGTGATATATTGTGATAACTAGAGTTGTGTGAAGCTCTCAAAGAACCAGTTGTTCCATGACAGGTCGAAGAACATTGAGATCAAGTATTATTTTCTCTGTGATAAATTCCATAGGGGAGAAGTGGTTCTCTTGTATATCTACACTGATGAGCAAACTGCAGACATTTTGATGAAGCCTTTGCCCAAAATAAAGTTTGCATACTTGAGGGACAATTTGTGGCTCGTGGATATTTCTCCCTTGGTTGAAATGGAGGAGATAACTTCCTCGGTTGGGAGGGAGCACTAATATGTGGCATCATGGAATGTGAGTGAGATGCAGATCTTTGTCATGCTAGTACATCTTAGAGATGGTAATACAACTTAGATAGGATGCATTGGCATCATGCTAGATATGATCATGCTAGTACAAATCAGATATGATACAGATGAATGGATTTGTTGATGATATAGTGACTTGAGAAGGATCGTTCTAGTATAACTTAGAGGTCAACATACAACTTAGATATGATGTATTGGCATCATGCTAGTTATGTTCATGCTAGTATATCTTAGATATGATGTTTGTGAGTCGCATCATGCTAGATATGGCCATGCAATTAGAACTTATATATGACATACAACTTAGATATGATGTATTGACATCATGCTAGATATGTCATGCCTGTATGACTTAGAGATGACCATGCAGATTAGAGATGATGTAGGGGGGTCGTGTCATGCTAGATATGATCATGCGAGTACAACTTAGATATGATACATTGTTATCATGCTAGATATGTCATGATTGTTGAATTTTAATACTTAGCTCATGCACATGTAGTTTGTTTCAATTTAGCATTCACTTGAACCATAAACAATGCAACAACACCATATACAATAGTCACAGTAACCAACATCATAAGAAGAATAACCATGCACAAGAACACAAGAGTTTATCTTGGGAAAACCTTTATCTTTCAAGGTAAAAACGCAACAATCCTTTTCTATAGAGTCAAGAGAAGATCCTCCACACCATAAACCCTAGAGCACACAAGAGGGTGCTTCTTTGACCTAGAAACTTATGCCTAAGAGAAGTGCACACTTCAATCGTACAACTAGCTTGAGAGAAGGTTACAATAAACTGTGAGTGAATGATCCAAAATGGGGATCTATTGACTTATATATATAAGACCTAGCATAGCAATAGGTGTGTCTATTGGCACAATAGGGTCGACCTGTAAAACTCAGAAATATAATTAATATTGACACAATATTAATTATATTTTACATGGTGGGGCTGAATTGTACCCTTTCACAATACAAATTAGGGTTAAAACAAATATTACTCTCAGAAAATATAGCAAGGGATCCACACATCCTCTAGTTCTCAGCCACTAGGGACACATCCACCTGTGCTCACCCATAGGGACATCATTCTCAACATATTAACTCAACTAATTCATTAGGAGTACCATCTGGAGAACCATCTCAAGTCGACTCAACTAAGTCCATAGGATTCTAACAGGAGACCATCTCAAGTTGTCTCAACTCAATCCAGAGGAGCACGACAGGAAACCACACTTCATATCAACTCATTCCAGAGGAGTATGACACACACATCACATGGGCTCTCTCAAATATGTCTCAACTCGGTCTAGAGGAGAACGATCTGGAGGATGTCTCATGAAGTTGCAATAAACAACACTCCCTCTCATCTAGGGAGGCATTCTCCACCAGGCTAATTCTCTCATAGAACTACTCAAACTTCATCCCGGCAAGTGGTTTGGTGAAGACATCTACAAGTTGCTCGTTTGTAGAAAGGTATTGCACATGTACTTCTTTACTCTGCACCATATCTATGATGTAATGGTATTGGATCTCAATGTGCATCAATTTATCGTGAAACATGGGATTCTCGGAGATATTCACACAACTTTGGTTATCGCAATGGATAACGGTGAAATCCATATCATGACCAAATAAATCTGTAAGGATCTTGTGAAGCCACATTACTTTGCGAACTACCACACATAATGAAATGTACTATTCTTCTATGGTACTCAAAGCCACAAAATTTTGTTTCCTGTTGCACCAGGAAACCATGGCAGACCCCAAAGTAAAACAACAACCAGATGTGGTCTTTTGTTCCACTGCGCTCCCTTCCCAATCTTCATCGGCATATCCCTGAAATATCATTTCTACATCGGAGGCATATCTCAGGCCATAACCAACTATGCTTCATAGATATCTCAACACATGCTTCGCTGCTATCCAATGTGTCTGTCTCAACTGGCTCATAAACTGACTGAGTAAACTCACTACATAGCATATATCAGGTATGGTGTTAAACACATACATCAATGATCCAATAAGTTGTCTGTAAATATGTGGATCAATCTCTCCTGAATCAAAATAACCCTCATTCATCTTCTTTATATTCATCACCATCGGTATAGGCATGGACCTGCAGTCTATCATCCTGAATTTATTCAATATCTCAAATGTATATTTTCCTTGACTCGGGAAAATTTCATCAGTCCTATACCATACTTCTAGTCCCAAGAAGTAATACATCATACCAAGGTCATTCATCTCGAATTAAGAAGTCAATGCACACTTGCATTCAACAATAAGAGTTTTTGAACCAGTGAGGAATAAGTCATCAACGTATAGGACCAAAATCAGGCACTCATCACCAACAATATGGTAGTATATGTTGAGATCAACAACACTCTTTTTGAAGCCCAAACTCATCAAGTATCCATCAATATTCTCATACTAAGCATGAGGTGCATGCTTTAGTCCATACAGGGCTTTCTTCCACCTGCACACATGAGACTTTTGCTCATGTATCACGAATCCATCTGGCTGCTCGATGTAAACTTATTCCTCCATCTGACCATTGAGAAATGTTGTCTTTACATCCATCTAATTTAGTCTCCAAACCATGTATGCATATAGGTAAATAATCATGCTGATGGAAGTGTATCAGGAAATAAGAGTAAATGTGTCCTCATAATCTATTCCCTCCACCTGAGAGAATCCTTTGGAAACAAATATCGCTTGGTACTTCTCAAAAATTCTATCAGTTGCACGTTTGATCTTATATATCCACTTGGAAGTCACTACAGACTTCCCTTCTAGTTTCAAAACAATATCCCACACATCATTCTTCATGATGGAATAATACTCTTCGGTCATGGCACCTTGCCAAACCTGCTGACCTACTACTTCTCCATGAAAATAAGGCTCAGTATAAATGATGTGGCTCATGGATGAAACATATCTTGAAAATATTTGTGGTCTCTTTCTCTCTTAGAATGTACCACGAGGATTTGCATGTCCCTCTACCTCCTGGAGAGTATGTCGAGCCCAACCAGGCCTCTTATGGGCTACTGCAATGTCTCTGGGAACATCAACTAGATCAAAGGGATATGTAACTTTCTCCCTCTAAATTGTTGAAGGGGGATAAGGTATTGTCTCTTCCTTATTCTCACTTTCAATATCCATCTAAGATTCTTTTGATCTTCGGAAGGCTATCTCTTCCTCAAAAGTGACATCTATTCTAAACTTGATCTGTCTCTGACCAGGGATGTATATCCTATATTCCTTCGAAGATTCAATGTACCCCAAAAATGTACCCTTTCTTATTGAAGGTGCTATATTGGTCCTCTTCTCCTTGGGTACATGAAAGTATATTGGACACCCAAATATCCTAAAATGTCCAACGTCAGTCTTCAATCCGGTGAAAGCTTCCTCGGGAGTCATGTTCCTTAGAATCTGATGAGGACTCATGTTCTGAACATGCACTATTATCATGGATGGCTCTGCCCACAGAATCATAGGTAGATTCTAATCATGTATCATCGCTTTGGTTTCCTCAATAATGTTTTTTTTCTTCCTCTCTGCAACCCCATTCTAGTGAGGGTTATAAGGAACGATGTACTCCCTCTTGATCCCTACCTCAATACAGAAATCATTGAAATCCCTAGATTTGTACTCTCCTCCATGATCTGATATCAACACCTTGATCCTCCTCCTAGTCAGGTTCTCAACATGAGATTTAAACTCTTGAAATATCACAAGGACTCCATCCTTGGTATTCAAAAAGTAAATCCACGTCTTACAAGAGTGGTTATTGATGAAGAGCACATAGGAAAAATATATGTTCAAGGAAGAAACAGTCATGGGTCCACAAACATCTGTATGTATCAATTCCAATTTCCCCTTGGATCTATTGTCACTTCTCAAGAAGGACCCCTTGACATTCTTTCCAAGAGCACAATCTCTGCAAACGCCATTATGTTGAACATGTATCTATGGAAGGCATGTTACCATATTCCCTAGAGTAGGAAGGGATCTATAATGTAAATGATCAATTCTCCTATTCCATAGCTCGATCAAGTTGATAGTGTCATGTAACAGGGCCTGGAATGGTCAGGCAGTCAATCTATACAAATTGTTTTCTCGAACACCAATCACTCGGGTAGAATCCATGTGTGAGTTATTATGCCATGCAAGAGATTTTCCTTCAGAGAAGGTAACCTTGTAGCCTTTATCCTCTAAGGCAAAAACAGAGAAAAGGTTCTTGTTCATCCTAGGTACATATAGTACCTCACTTAATTGAAGTGGTATGTCAGAATCTAGTTGGAAAGTAGAATATCCAACTCCCTTCACAGTATATTTGGCATTATCACCCAGCACAACATGTAGACATGACTCTTTATCAACAAGGTTTGTAATATGTTCTCTGTATCTTGTCATGTGTTTGGAAGCACCACTATCAATTAACCAAATATCACTATTTGTAGGAACCATACCTGAGAGTGTTGATATGAAGAAGAATGATTCATATTTTATTTCTCCATCTCTCTGATGTGGTTTTGGATCAACATCAGCATTGGATGCAAGTTGTCTTCCTTTCTTTCTGATAGGAAAATTTCTTGCAATGTTTCCATACTTGTCACATCTAAAACACTGAATCCTTGATATGTCTTTTCTTTGTTCATGACTTGGAGCTACTGAAGTTTTCTTGTCTTTGAATGCTTTGATGAAAATTATTCTATTCCTTCTGCCTCTCTTTGTGTGAGAACCAAGATCCATATTTTCATCATGATGGGAGTATTTCACTCCTCTGGCTATAATTCTGGTTTCTTCCTGGGTGTATGTTATGAGGGAAAAACTCTCTATGGCCAAGGGTAAACCATAATAGATATATATGACTATAGAAATGAACTCAATTCCAACATGTTCTATATAAATTAATGTGCAATATGAGGAAGAAGCCTACCTTGATCCAATTGTTTGATGTCGTTCCACCATTGAGCACTTTGACCCAAAGATTTACACCTACAAGAAGTTCTCAACAAACAAGCGATGCAAGTATATACTGACAATATATAAAATGATTTAGCACATCAGATAGCACAATCCATTAATAAACATTACAAACATTCCCATGGATAATAATCATATATTTTCAAGATATCGATAGGACATGAAAGGAGTATTTCTATTAATAATTGATCAACATAAGTATCAACATTACAAACTTCTGTGTCGGAACGGTTTGAAACCAAGAAACCAAGTTCCTTCCAACTGGGTCTCCACCACTTCAATCCTCCACCAAAGGCAAGCTCATAGAAAAGAGGTAATGAGGTCCTCTCGACAATAAGGAAAGAGCTTGGAGGCTAAACACTGTGTTCAAACTTGAGGGACAAAGGGATGCAGACTCGATATGAAGTAATTTCTCCAGAGTAACTTTTCTCTCAAAGTTGAATGATTTCTCTTCTTTTTCCATAGCTCGAAATTGTTCTCTTATAGCCTCTAGATTGCAATTGAAGGGCTGAGTCACAACGTCTCTAGTATATGGAAGGCCAAAGATCAGATATTTTCTGTCGTGACATTGAAACCCAACCTCATTTTGTATTTTCTGGCACAAATCTCGATATATGCAAGTTGTAGTGGAGCAGCAAGCATATATGCATCTTGCAAAGAAGTTAGGGAGCATATATGTGGAAAAATATATATTTTTGGCTCTGGATTTATCAAAAAGGGGTTGATAAGTCTGCATAGGGAAATGGAAAAAGGCCCTCTGTGTAAGATAGAAATGGTGAGGCAAATCTTGCTATAACAAATTCCCCCTAATGTGTGAGATCAGAGGAGTATCTGCGATGGCCGAAATACATTATAAATAACCAAGAAGTGGAGTGGTAGAGAACCAGCTGGATGAACTAAATTGCTCATTATATTATGTACTAACTTTGCATACATGGCTGCCAAGAATACAATGCAGATCCATGTGGAAAATATACCAACAAGTGTTCATGGCCATAAGTAGGCAAGTATAAATGCGGTTACATGCCAATAGTTGTCATAGTCACTAACAAGGCCCAGTGAAACCAGTCTCAAAATCAATCTGAAGATATTTGTATACCATGGAGTACAATCTAATCTCCCATGATCGCTGAAGTCAAATAGGTACTGGTCTAATGAAATGGAAGCAACAACTTAGGAAAGCTACGTCCACAAAGTGATGTCTTCAAGTCTTCAATACAATCCACCAATGGTGCAAGTCTACATCATGTGAATAAATGAGTTGAGGTCGAACACGATGAGACATCATTAGATTACCGGTCATTGATGTATACCGTTAACAAACGCGAGACAACCTACCAATGATGAAAGTAGGTATCAAGGCACCAAGTACATCTCTACAAATGTGAATAAAGGAGCTGGTGTTGAACACTTGAGAGATCCATTGATCAGGAGACATTGATGTATTCCCATCTGTCAATGGCAAGAGAGCCTGCCACTAATGACTGCAAGCCTCAAGGTACTCATAAAAATCTAGGTCTCGTATCCATAATACATGAGCTGAAGTCGATGGAAAGAGACCTGCTTAAAGGAGAGTATTAAGGCATCTCTCATCAGTCATCATGAGGAACAAAGCATAAGCTTCATGATTTGGTGGATATCGGACGAAGAACGTGTTCACGAACCAATGACCTTGTGCATCTTTCATGTGTGACAAATGCAAGTGGTACACGAAAAAGACCCTCTGAATAGCAACCAACGCTGACAAAGGCGAGGAAACCACCAATAAGGTAATGGCATCCAAGAAACTACACAAATCCCAAAGTGTGAATAGATGTCTTACCGTCGAACACAAGGGAAACCACCCAGTCAACGACCCATGATGAAATGTCGATTGTTCGGTTCAAGGTGACCTACCAATGATGAAAGTAGGGCCAAGGTGCATCATAAGACCAAAGTATCATGTGATTCTGAGACAAACTGAGGGTATGGCCAACATGCAAAGTCAAGATTTCTGAGGAGTGGCCGACACAGGTTGATAGACTTCCTTTGAACAAGAGCATGAGACATACGGTGGACTCCTGCAGCATAGACTTAATGATGTGACAAATAGACGCAGGAGGAATCCATAATGTTCTCTATAGTGACTGGAAGATTAACCAGTCGGTAGAGAAAATTCTATAACAAGTTCAGCTTCCTAAGGCCATGCTAAACCCAAAATTATGATGATGCAAGGACTCAATAACTTTGTGCTCTATTCAAAGGCGACAGGACTGCTGCCAATTACAATATAGTACTCCCTTCCCGCCCGTCTTTTTTTTTTCATAACAATTGAATGCTATGATACAGAGGAGGGAATGAGTGTCGCAAGTAAGCAAAACTAGTTCCAGCAGTGGAACGTACCTATGCTCAATGCAAGGAAATGAATGTGGGAGATGGACACTCAAGGTGATCTTCTCTCCAAGGTATAGGGTGTCAAATTGCAAAGGATATAAACAAGGCTCTGCTTGGTTGAGGATGAAAACTGCTTGGGCCATGGTTTATATTGCAAAGTGAGAATCGGCTAAAGGCTCAATATTGCAAGCAAGGGCATGAGATGCAATCACAATTTAACACCAAAAAATGTCCTTTTTTATATCTTTTAGTCTACTTTGTGTGAAAAAGGGGTAAACTTGTGCCAAATAGACGTCTTTTCAAATCCAATTTACGAGTGTGAAAAAGACAAGTTCACTCGGAGATCTTTTCCATTTTTGATAGTGAGTTGAAAAAGATCTTAACTAAGACTCGTGATCTTTCAAATACAATTTTAACGAGTGTTAAAGGGACAAATCACTCGGCGATCTTTTCAATTTTTAATAATGAGTCGGAAAAGAGATTAACTAAGACTTGTTTGGAAGATTCTAGGTGGTAAGCCACATGGGAGGCCGAGGCTCCCATGCGGACATCTTGTGGAATGTCAGTATATTATGAAGAACCGACACACGATTGGGAAGACCCAAAGATCTCCAAGTCGAGGAGGACAAAGTGCTAACAGAGGTTATAGTCTCTGTGATATATCGAATAATGTGTCTTTCTGGAAAAGACATAGGCGGAGGCATTGGATACCCCACAAGACCATCCCAATCAAAGGGAACCTCGTCAAGACTTGGAGGGAGAGAACTCGGGAAGAGTAAAACTCTCTCTTGTTCAGAAGGTGAAGTAATAGAACTGCTAAGGACATGGCATAGAAAGTATATAATGAGAACCAGAAGAGCGAGATCGACCAAAAATTGCATTGGTGCGACCGCTTCCTTAGACTTATCACTCTCCAAGAGAAGAGTGGGGTCAATCGAATATTGCATCAATATGACCGCTTCCTCAACCATTGGTTGAATAGGATGTGAGACAACAAGTTCAAGAGGTGTATCATCCCAAAAAACAGGAGTGTTGTCGGTCGAAGATTGCATTGACATGATCGTTGGTTGAACAAGATGCAAGACAACAAGGTCAAGAGACACATCATCCCCGAACATAGGAGAGGTGTTGGTTGAATATTGCATAGACACGACCACAGTTTGAATAGGAAGTGATACAATAAGGTCAAAGGACGCATCAACCCCTAAAAGAAAAGAGGTGTCATCTGAAGATTGCATCGTCATGATTGTTGTATCAACCAAAGAAGGAATGGAGTTTTGTGAAACCATATATGCCTCAGAACCCAAATGCCCCTTAGGTGAGCCCCATTCTTCTGGTATCCCAATAGTAATAGGACACAAACGAGTAAGGTGACTTCCTTCACAAATCCTGCAAAGGAATCTAGGCTTACGTCTGAGACGTCTAGGCTTCTCAATCATATGAATGCCCCTAGCATGACTTGCAGTGGATAGTGACATGCTCCCAGCATGACTTGCAGAGGCTAGTAGAAAATATCCAACATGACTAGCAGAGGTTGGTGGTGAATCCCCAACATGACTAGCAGAGGTTAGTGATGAATCCCCAACATGACTAGCAAAGGTTGGTGACGAATCACCAACATGACTAGCAGAGGTTGGTGATGGATCCCCAACATGACTAGCATAGGTTGGTGATGAATCCCCAACATGACTAGCATAGGTTGGTGATGGATGTGCAGTGTGACTAGCAGTGACCAGACATGTGCCCCCAGCATGACTTGCAGTAACTAGTTCCAGGTCTTCAACATGACTCGCAGAGGTTGTCGACCAATCTCCAACATGACTAGAAACGATTGGTGATATAATGCTAGTATGACATGCAGTGACTGGACTTGTGGTGGTAGTGAATTGTGGCATTTGAGTCCAAAGTGCATGGAAAGATTGATTTTGAGAAATTGTAGGCCAGGAAGGATCCTGGTTTACACCCTGTCCCTATCCGACATGATAGTATCCTCCTCCATACTAATTCATAAAGGGTTGTAAGGGCATCGACACTGAGGAAGCTTCTTTCGAAGAGAAAGCGACATGAAAAGGGTTACTCACATGAGGATATATGTTTCCCCCAGGTGAAGGAACTTCATGAGGGGGGTTTCCCATACTATAAAAATAACTCCCCTCGGATGAAACACCGGAGGACAGACAAAGGTCCGCCATGGGAAAATTTTTCGTAGGAACTGACATAGCAGAAGAAGGATAAGTGGACGGAGTGTGATAAGTAGAATGATTGCTTAATTAGGGACTTACTTCTCGCATATTGGATTCATAGGAAGGAAGATTCCAACCTCCTACCATAAGAGGTGTTTGAAGGATATGACTCCCACCAAATGAAGAGGGATAAGAAGGAGGCATCAACCTCCCAAACCCAACACTTGTATTCACATAAGGAGGTGAGACAGAGGATGGTAAGTGCGAAGACATATCATACATACCATGAGAAAAATGATTAGAGACCCAAGGCGTAGACTGAGTACCATAATGCAAAGTGGAAGGATCCATCCCCATGAAATGAGTGAACATCATGGGGGGGTAGCAGTAAAGGAGGGAGAAAAATGAACTCCATTGTCCATGATAACAAGGACTCAACATGAAATCCTATCGTCAACTAATAATCAAAGAGCATACAGAAAATTCAAACGACCAATATGCATGCAAACGGGATAAAGTGGTTGAGTGGCCTCCCTCGCTAAATAAGGTATGTCTCATCCAAGAGGGACTTGAGACTCCCTGCTAAAGTTTGGAGGTAACAAAATCAGTTATAAGGGCCCTCGTAGGCTTAACAACCAATCGGTCAAATCCCCCCAGAGAGGTAATCCTCCATAAAGGTTGTGTGTTGTCCAACCCCTATCTGACTCAGGGTACAAGCAGAATAACCCCTGCAAGTAACCTATGATATGCCTAAGTCAAGCAACTAATAAACAACTGTATAACCGATACACAGGCGAACAGTCGTAAGTCTGGATTACCATATGGGTAGGGTAGCAAAGCATGAAACCTTGGAAGTACCGCCTCTCACAGAGGTATGGATACTAGCAAGATCCCCAAATACGAATAAATCCATAGACATATCTATGACGCTAGGTGAGTATCCAGGGGTTATCCCTTCAACAAACTTCATGTGACCTCGTGATTAACTCTGGTGTGAGCAGAGCCTTCTGATATTACCAATTATACAATGGATTTCTCAACTCCCTGTCTCAGACACATATGTTGATTTAATTTCCTTGGAGAAGTTTACTCACAAAATCCTATTCCAAGGCACTAAATCCTAGGCTAGTTTGTGCACCCTAAACAATAAATTTGTTACTAATCAATTTTAGTTTAAAGCGTAAATTTTATTGGCCATGATTACTCAAAAAGGTATGGAAATGAAACTCATGGTGTTATGACTCTGCATGGAAATAAAATAGATATAATGAAAAGCCTAACTTTAACTTTTCAGTGAATGATATGCTAAATAAAAACAGTGCAATCTTCAATTTTAACTCTACAACTCAGGAGTAAAATGCAATCTTTCCCTAAATGTGCTAAGCTAATGATAAAGGTTCCAAGACAAAAATACCAACCAATGAAAAATACCTATTTTTTTGTATTTTCAATGTATTAAAAAGAAAATGCATGGACTGATAAGCAACTTGATATATAAATTCTACTGTGTATAAAAGAAATCACTCGAGCAGAATACCAAGCAGCTAAGAAAACAACCCAACTACCAAGGACAAATCAAAAACGGAAAACAAAGAGAAAGACGCTGCCCAAAAATTCAACTCCAAACAGGTTTCCTGTCATCCCAGATAATCTCAAAAGGCACCACAGAGACCTAAGAAGGCTCAGTGATCCTCAAAACCTACCCAGCAGTCACTAAACCAAGCAAGCAAGAAATGGGAATTGTTATACGCAACTGTTCAATAGAAAAGGGTGTATATACGCTTCTTACAGTGGGATAGCAAGCGTGTATACGCGGTTGTCAAGAAAAAAAGGGTGTATATCTTTTAAAACAAGGCTAGGCAAGGGTAAAAGGATAAAAAACTCAGACCCAGAGTGAATAGACTCTATCCAACTGTGATATGACAAGAAACTAAAAGGAAAAAGAGAAATGTAAGAAGAAAAAATACTTCAACCCTTAGAAGGAAGATCTATCCCTAGTGAAGTCGCCAATTCTGTTACAAGGGAAAAACTCTCTATGGCCAAGGGTAAACCACAAAAGACAGATATGACTACAGAAAGAAACTCAATTCCAACATGTGTTTTATAAACTAATTTTCAATACGAGGAAGAATCCTACCTCGATCCAATCATTTGATATCGTTCCACCATTGAGCACTTTGACCCAAAGCTTTACACCTGCAAGAAGTTCTCAAAAAACAAGCGATGCAAGTATATAGTGACAATATATAAAATGAGTTAGCACATCAAATAGCACAATCCATTAATAAACATTACAAACATGCCCATGGATAATAATCATATATTTGCAAGATATCGATAGGAAGGGAAAGGATTATTTCTATTAATAGTTGATCAACAGAAGTATCAACATTACAGACTTCCATGTCGACACGGTTCGAAACCAAGAAACCAAGTTCCTTCCAACTGGGTCTCCACCACTTCAATCCTCCACCAAAGTAAAGATCATAGCAAAAAGGTAATGAGGTCCTCTTGACAATAAGGAAAGAGCTTGGGGGATGAATACTATGTTCAGACTTGAGGGACAAAGGGATGCAGACTCGATATGAAGTAATTTCTCCAGAGTAACTTTTCTCTCAAAGTTGAATGCTTTCTCCTCTTTTTCCATAGCTTGAAATTGTGCTCTTATAGCCTCCAGAATGCAACTAAAGGGATGAGTTGGAACGTTTCCAGTATATGGAAGGCCAAAGATCTGATATTTTCTATCGTGACATGGAAACCCGACCTCATTTTGTATTTTCTAGCACAAATCCTGATATACGCGAGCTATAGTGGAGCAGCAAGCGTATACACATTTTGCAAAGCAGTTAGGGAGCGTATATGTGGAAAAATTTATATTTTTGGCTCTAGATTTATCAAAAAGGGGTTGATAAGTCTGCATAGGGAAATGGAAAAAGGCCCTCTGTGCAAGATAGCAATGGTGAGGCAAATCTTGCTATAACAGTGTATTATATCCATAGACGAAGAAACTCGGGTAGATCTGCTCTTCCACTGATACTTTGAAGAAATGGTTCCCAATGTCTTGGAAGAGCATTGAGAGTGGTCATGGCAAGTTCTATGTCTGTTATGGTTTCTCAAATGGAACCTAGTTGATCTATGATCTCTGAGATCCTCATAAAGAAGGTGGCAATGGTGTCAGCCTTCATCATATTGATATTTTGAAGTTAGTGCTTCAATGTAAGATATTTGTTTGTGTTGTTGCTCTCAAACATATTCTTCAATGCATCATACATTTCATAGGTTGTCTTCAAGGTAGAAATACAAGGTAGTAGATGATATCTTACTGAATAGATGATTATCTTCCTTTCTTTGACATCATCTTCCTTCCAATCAACCTTCTCTTCATCAGTTGTTGTTTCTGGTAGAGTCTTTTCTATCAAACTCAATAGGTCATCCTCTTCAAAGGTGATTTGTATTCTTGATTTCAAGGAGATGAAGTTGCTTGATCCATCAAGCCTATATTCCACCAAAGTTTTGTTCCTCATGGTTTGCAGACTCTTCACAAACCCTAACGGCTAGGATAGGATAGAAACCTTAGGATTCATTGGACTTATGACTACCAACAATAAGCCTTGGAAATTCATAAGAAACCTCATGAGCTGCAAAAATCCTTCAATGAGCTACAAAAACCCTTGAGGTTGAAATTCTGCAGAAACCCTAGAAACCCTAGGGGCCAAAAATAAAAAATTATCTGATTTTCAATCTGAGAGTTATTGGAGGTGTGTTGAAGGAGGCCATACACACCTATGAAAAATTTAGCCCCAACGTTCAAGTGGAAGGTGAAAAAACTGGCAAAATAAAGAGGGTCATTTTTTCATTTTTACTAATAAGGTGACGACTGGATTTTCAATGGCTTGTGCAATGGCTCTTCAAGAACTTTGCTTCGATACCATGTTGAATTTTAATGCTTATCTCATGCACATGCATTTTATTTAAATTTAACATGTAATTGAACCATAAAAAATGCAACAACACCATATACAATAGCTGTAGTAACCAAGATCACAAGAAGAATAAACATGCACAAGAACACAAGAGTTTATCCTGGGAAAACCCTTCTCAATCAAGGGAAAAACCTAGAAATCCTTTGTTATAGAGTCAAGAGAAGATCCCCCACACCATAAACCCTAGAGCACACAAAAGGGTGCTTCTTTGACCTATAAACTTGCACCTAAGAGAAGTGCCCACTTCAACTATACAACTAGCTTGAGAGAAGGTTACAATGAAGTGTGAGTGAGTGATCCACAATGAGGATCTACTCACTTATATATACAATAAATAACACAGAAATAGGTGTGTATATTGGCACAATAGGGCTGACCTGTACAACTTAGAAATATAATTAATCTTTACACAATATTAATTATATTCTATATGGTGGGATCGACTTGTACCCTTTCACAATACAAATTAGGGTTACAACAAATCTTACTCTCGGACAATATAACAAGGAATCCACACATCCTCTAGTTATCAACCACTAGAGACACTTCCACCTGTGCTCGCCCACTGGGACGTCATTCTCAACAGATTAACGCAACTAAGCCCATAGGAGTATCTAGAGAACCATATCAAGTTGGCTCAACTAAGTCCATAGGATTCTGATAGGAGACCATCTCAAGTCGTCTCAACTTAGTCCAGAGGAGAATGACAGGAGACCACATGTCATATCAACTTAGTACAAAGGATTATGACACACCCATGACATGGGATCTCTCACAGATGTCTCAACTCATTCCATAGGAGAATGATATAGAGGATGTCTCATGAAGCTGCAATCAACAAAAATGATAGTACAGCTTAGAGATGATCATATAGATTAGAGGTGACACAGTGAGGTATTGATCTACATCATGCAAGTACAGCTTAGATGTGGCACATAGATTAGATATGATGCATTGGCATCATGCTAGATATGTCATGCTGGTACAAATTAGAGATGATGTAGATTATACTCTAGATCATGCCAGTACAAATTAGATATGATGCATCACATCATGCTAGTACGTCTTAGAGGTGATGCAACAACTAAAATTTTTTTATGCAGGATGATATAAGATGATATTATTTGATTCTTGTGGAGACTGTATGTCTCTAGACAATAGTTGTATGCTATTGTGGTGGATGAGTTCCACTGGTAGTGAATTTGTCACTGATTAATAGTTGTGTGCTACTATTAGTGGTTGTGTACCACTGGATAGTAGTTTTATACTACTATGGATAGACATGGTTGTTTTCTATTGGATGGAATTATTCTAATTTCCATGGAGACTATCACTAGTGTTGGAGATGATTTCCAACTATATGGATAGTGATGATGGTACTCGTGATTTGATCTATGCGATCATTAGATATCATGTGTGGTTATGATGATACTACTAGCAGAATGGTATGTTTATGCTCAATACCATTACCAATGATACCTCCCTAGATAGGAGGGAGTGTTGATGTTATGGTAGCTATGGGAGGTATTAACCTCCACATGTAACCTTTGATGATACTAGAATATTCTAGAAAGATAGAGAAACCCTAAACGATTGGATAAGAACCCTAGAAGACAAGTCGACTCAAGAGAATATTTTCAAATTAATTTATTAACCTCAAAGAAGAGAAGTCGACCTAGTTAGGTGACTTGGAAAACTATAAATAGAGGGTCCTTGAGCTCATTTTTCAAACTCACTCTCACGACTTCATAAGGACTAGTGGTGGGCATGACTAGAGGAGAGTTGCAACTACTCCAGTATTGACTTGGTCTTTGGTTTATGGTTTGGACTTTCTACTTGGTGTGTTAGATTTGGAGAGAGGTATGCTACCTTGGTTGGCTATTGGTTCTAGTGTTTTCTTCCGGAATTATTTTGTCTATCAAGGTTAAGGTTCTTGGGGGTGGACTTGTTCCTATGGTTGGGTGACAATATAGTGATATTGTCTATGGTGAAAATGAACACCTATTATTTTAATAGTCTGCCCATATGCTTAGGAGTCATAAGGGATAAATTCCACTAGCCTAATAAGTTCCTGTGGGATAAGGTGGAAAATGACCAAGGGGACATGACTTGTCAAGGAAATACTTTTTAAACTTAAATTGGGAAAAAAGGGGAACATGGGTCCTAGGCTAATGAAAAGTCTCTTTTAAATTATAAAGTGAAGGAGTCATTAAAGTGACTTTAATAAAATAAAATAAATAAGTGACCAGGAAAAGACTCAAGTGAATATTAAAAGGGGAAAATGAGGAGTCTCGCCTCATTCCTACATTTTCTCATTTGAGAAAAAAAAAATTGGAGAGCTCTTGAGAAGAGAGACTAGGGTTTTAGGAAACCCTTCATTTATATTTGGTTTCGATGTTGCAATGATACACCCTAGCTAAATTTGGGGAAGAGATCACTTCAGATCTCTTCATGTTGCTTTAGTGAGGATGAGTTATTCTTCTTGGAAATGAGATTTCACAATTTTTGGCTTGGGGTTTTTATATCATTGGCTGAGTTTCTTGAAGGAAGCACAAAGATTGAAGTGGGCATCGAATCCTTCCATGCGAATTCCGAGTTTTCTATATAAGGGGTTGAATTGACATCTTGGGTTGTGTTTTCTGAGTAAGGGGTTGAGATACAAGTTTGAAAGGTATAAATACCACCTCCTAGGTGCATTCTTTGATAGCCGAGCATATTCTCTACCTCATGGGTACATGATCTAATCGTTGGACCTGATCATTCATGTGTTGAAATAGAGAATCTAATTTCTGGGATGATTTCCTCACCATTTGGGCGAGCTTCTATGTGAGGATGAGTATATGGTGATTGGGGATAGTTAACTCCTTGATGGACATACTTCATACATACTAGGTCAAACCCCGTAGCTTGCAGCTGAGTTTATTTCTAAGGTTGAGTCGCTTTCTACTGAAAGATTCATTTCCAAGTGGGGTTGATTCATCTCCAAAAGGAACCCTTTCCATTAACTATTTACTATTGTCTGCAAAAAGGAACTTATACATGATTGTGAACTAATACAACCAACACATATACCAGGTTCCATGTATTTATCATTACATATACTACCAAGATTTTCATTATGATAATGCTACTATAAAAGAAGAAATGCAATAAATATTTGTGTCCTCAATATTGGCATTCCATTGTAAAACGTAGTTGGGAATGAGTAACTTATATTTCAGTTTGTCTTTGTCTCCAAAGTGAGTATCCATTAGATCTCAAAGAGTATAATAATTTGTTTCTAAAACTATTATATCAACAAACACTTAATCCTTCTACAAAACAAACTGTTTGATGAAGTAATGACACTCTAAACCAAGAAAAACTTACATAAATTTGAGTGGGGACATTATAGTGGTATCAGAGCATGGTCCTTTATAGTTGTGAATTTCTAAGGGCCAAATTTACAACAGTTAGATGACACCATGAGACTATAGGAACGTCACTTACAAGAGACGTAGAAACAGATCTCAAGATCCTCCTCCATAACGTGGAGAGGAAGTGGTTTTGGGTGAAGAAGAGGTAGAATGGGAACCACATTAGGGGTCATATAAAGGGAAATGAACCATGGGAGAAGAAGAAGACCCATGAATTTTTAGCCTTTTCTAGATGATGAATGATTTGGCCAAGGCCCAAAATTTGATGATGGAACTATTGTGACAACAAACAGTTAATGTCATAGAGGGGCCATCTAAAAAAAATAAGAATGGTGAAAATGGCTCTAACAACAGAGAAGGAATTCATTCTCACACTACCATGCAGAGCCACACTCACTTGTACACCAAGATTCCCAAACCCACCATGCCATAGTTCTTGAGTGGTGAGGCAGCACAAGAGGGGCCAATAGAGAAATATGACTCTTATTTGATATATTTGGAGGAGTGCAGGAGGTTGGGGGATGACTTTCAGGAAGCTAAGTCTTTCATTGAATTTTTCCACCTTAAATAAAATAAATGACCCATGGTAGATAAAAGGACACCCAACGAGGAGCTTTAGAAGACGCTTGGAAAAGTGACCATTCCAAACTTTGACGGATCCTCAAAATGTTCAGCAAGGACTTGGGTGTAGAAGCTGGACACATACTTCTAGCTACATCAGATGACAGAAGTCAAGGCCATTAAGTAGGCTACTTTACACTTAGATGGTGAGGCCCATGAATTGTGGTAGCATGGGTTAGTGACGCTGGGTCATTCAAGAATCACTTCATACATTGATTTCACATAGAGTATTAATAGAAGGTTTGACATGAAAGATTCAAAGATCCATTTTCGAGAGTTGGCTCAGCTCAAGAAGATAGGTAGCCCAGAGGAATTTATATTTGAGTTACATAGATTAGTAGTAATGGTGATAGAAATATCTAAGGCACGCTTGGTGATTTTTTTCGTTGAGGGGCTAGAAAATCCATTAAGTGGATGGGTGAAGGCCTATAAACCCACCACTTTGCAAGATGTAGTCATCCATAATAAGGGCATGCAAGATGTTGTTCCTAAGAGAAAGTTTCCTTTGAAACTCACTTTCCCATAGAAGAGAAAATAAACCAAATTGTTTCAAAGGGATTGGGATAGGAATCCCAAGTTGGATGAAGAAACAATAAGGGAACTAAGGAGGAAAAAAAAAAAAATTAGTTGTCAGGACCCCTGGGTACCAGGGAACAATTGTGCCAAGAAAGACAAGACCGACAAGGCTCATTATATTGAGTTCTATTCAGAAAGTGATAGAGATGACGAGGATGATAAACATGAAAAAGAATAGGGATATCATAAATTGGGTGAGGAGACATCACAGGTTGGGGCGAAGGGTCCCATTATGGCATCCATGTCGGGACTTCCTAGATACAACACATTCAGAGTTTGAGCAGTCCTACAGAGGAACAAGGTTACAGTGTTGATTGATAGTGGGGCACCCCACAACTTTATAGATGCATCTTTGGTGGATGGACGAGATATTTTTATGCGGGATTTTTAGGGATTCACAATGATCATACCCGATGGCTATCATATGGAGTGCACTAGATGGATCCCTAAGTTGAAAATAACCATGGGGAATTATAATTGTACAGAATATTTCTTTGTGGTGGATGTGTCAAATACCAATGTGGTACTCGGAGTTCAGTGTCTATACTCTATTGGGAAATACACTACTAATCATATGACTATGGAAATGGAATTCATGGGTCCAGATGGAAAAAGGTAGTCTTACAGGAAATTCACCAGTACCTGCCTAAGATAGTTTCATCACACAGTATGGAGGCAATGATGCGGCATGGAGATATAGAATTGGAATTTGTGTGCTACATGTTTTATAGAGAGCCACTTGACCGTCCTTGACAAAATCCAAATGACCTTCAGGTATTACTTCATAAGCATCAAAAGTTTTTTGGTGAAATTCCTCCCAGTGTACCTCTAGATAGAGGATTTGAGCATGTGATAGAATTAGAATAAGGGGTCCAAGCAGTCATAACCAACCCCTACTGGCATCCCAAAACTTACAAATATGATATTGAGAAAAATATAAAGGATTTTCTAAGATGGATCACATTCGACCTAGCTCTAGTTTTCTTGATTCTTTGGTAGTATTGGTAAAAAAGAAGGATGATACCTTGAGAATTTGCATTAATTACTGAACCCTTAACAATAAGACCATAAAGAATAGGTACCCAATTCTCAGGATTGATGAGATAATGGACGAGTTGAGGGGAGAAAAATACTTTTCCAAAATTGATCTTTGTATAGGGTATCACCAGATCAAGGTTCAAGAATAATACATTCTGAAGACCGCTTTCTAATTCCATTATGAGAATTATGAGTACATGGTTGTGTTGTTTTGGATAACCAATGCTCCTGCTACATTCCATTCCTACATGAACCATGTGTTCAATAAGCAGTTGTGGAAATTTTTGTTGGTATTATTTGATGACATTCTTATTTATAACAGGACTTGGGGGAACATATTAGGCATCTGGATGAAGTATTGAGGATTTTGGAGGAACACCAACTCTATGCAAAGGAGTCTAAATGTGAGTTTGGCATGACTGAGATTATTTATTTGGGGCATGCGATTGGAGAAAATAGGGTCTAGGTACACCAAGAAAAGATCAAGGACATTATTGAGTGGCCTACCCCTAGGAATGTGACAGAACTGAAGAGCTTCCTAGGCCTTTTCACTTATTACATGAAATTTGTTAAGGGGTTCTCACAGCTAAAAGCACCTCTACATATCTCACTAATAAATGTCCTTTCATTTCACATGAGACATTCAATATGATGAAACAGGTGATGAGCTCTTGTCATGTGCTAGCCTTACTAGATTTCACTCAGCCATTAGTGCTTGAGTGTGATGCTTCTAGGATTGGCATAGGAGTTTTGTTAATGAAAAAAAACCATCCCATTTATTTTGAGAGATAAACAATTAAGGAGTATGAGTGGAAATATTCTATATATGACAAGGACATGTTGGCCATTATGCATGCATTGGCCAAATTCAAACAATACTTGGCGAGGAACAGGTTTAAGGTGAATACAGATCACAATAGCCTAAGGTTCCTCATGGAGAAGAAAGAATTGAGTGAGTGGAAGGAGAAGTGGATCAACAAGATTCAAGCTTATGATTTTGAGATTATGTATGTGAAGGGAAAGAAAAATGTTGTAGTTGATTCCATTTCCAATATACCACCCACTCTCTCCCTCATGGATATTTCATCCGATTGGAAATCTCTTTTGTTGGTAGAATATTCCAGGAACCAGATTGCTTGTGAGATCCTTGAAGGTCGAACACATGATAATTGATACAGAGTCATTGATGACATCATTTATTACAAACACATGATCTACCTCGTACTAGGATCTCATCTTAAATACAAAATTATGCATGAAACACACGGTTCCCCATTGGCAGCACACCCTGGATTCTTGAAAACCTACAGGAAGATCCGAGAAATATTTACATGGAATGGTATTAAGAGAGATGTGTTGAGGTTCATAATAGAATGCAACGTATTCCAACAAAACAAGGCAGAGTACACTCACCATGTCGGACAACTTCAATCACTTCCCATTCCCAAATTAAAAATGGGAAATCTTCTCTATGGATTTCATCACTAGGTTTCCCTAGGTGCAAGGGAAGGATAGTATCTATGTGGTGATTGACAGGCTCACAAAGTTTGCACACTTCTTTTCCATACCCTCTAGGTATTCAGTATAATAGGTAGGAAAATTATTCTTTAGAGAAGTATTCTGATTACATGGGTTACCAAAGACTATTGTCAATGATAGGGATAGCAGGTTCATGGGAGGATTTTACATGAGCTATTCATACTGGTAGGAACGTGTTGGAGATACTTCACACACACCTAGGATTTATTTTTCCTAAGGTTTTCCCCATGTTTATTATTCAGTATTCAGTATTTTGTATTTTAGGGAGAATATTCCTATAGGAGAATATTCTCTTTAGTTCACACTTCAATTTGATCAGTTGAGTAGAGTCTAGATGCCACATTGGGATTACCACAATGTAGCATTGGGATCATCACCAGCTAATGCAAATTTTCCTTGGGATCATCACCAGACTATCCCATTACTCATGATTTCCTGATATCTTCCTCACTTCACTCTATTTCAGTCAGTTAATTGAAGACTGATAGACTATTTAACTCAGACTAGGTGGCAGTTCATTCCCGTAACAACCCAAGAGACTAGACTAGGTGGCATTTTATTCCCGTAACTATTGGTGTGTGTCCAGATCACTCTATAAGACCACTATGGAGCATTGGATTCTCCTCCAATGCACATTGGTTGAGTTATACATAGTATATCATGTGTAAATTTTCATTCATTCATTTGGTTACTTAGAATTCTTCCATTCTTTCTCTCGTGCTTCTCTTTTCTCATATTTTCTCTCCAACTGTGTATGTCAATTCCTAGATAGATATGTTATGTGCAGGTTCAATACATTTAAATGGTATTAGATTCGATGAAATTCTAGGGAAAATATAGACCGAATTATTTTTGCAGGTATTGAATATTGAAGACAGCAAAAAAATGGAATTTCCAAAAGAATTCATTCTTACACCGTACAATTTATTTGCATGGAAGGAGAATATGATAATGCATATTTGAGGTAGAGGATTATATAGTTTAACCATGAACACAAAGACAGAACCAACATCATCCATAGAAAATCCAAGTATCTAAATCGAATGGATGAAGCATCTAGAACAATTTGCAGTCTCATTTCTCCTGAATTCCTCTTTCACATATCCTCATGTAAAACCCCCAATGAACCATGGACCACCATGGAATGGATTTTTGGAAAATAGGACGATATGAGGGAACACATGGTCGAGGTGGAATTTCTCACATTGGATCCAAAAACCTTCAACAATCTCCAAGATTTCTTTACCAAATATAATGATTTGTTGTCGCAACTCAAGGCTTGCGGGGTTGATAAATCTAAGTAGGAGAAACAAATGTTTCTCACCATTCTCTCCAAACTTGGTCTAGAATATTCAGTGTTTGTATCCACATTTCATTTATTTAGGTTTTCCTTTTTATCTACCTAGATGATGCCCTCTCTTGAGTCCTTTATCGAGTCTTTGACACAAGAGCATAACAAGATCATCAATATGGGAAAAATCAAAGGCCCAAAGGCGCATGCACTTAATGTGAAATATGGAAGCATTCATCAATATCATAAATATAAATACAAATACAAAAATAAAGCACATGAAAATCCAAAGAAGGAAGGGTACTAAAAACCTTTCAACGATGCCTCCGGATCCAAAGGTGGAAAGGGAAGAAAAGGGGAGAAATGCACTTTATTCCATAAAGGATTCCATACAGAATATGCATGTATGCAGAAATGGATAGATCTAATGACTCAAATACTTCACCAAAACAACCTTGGAGATCGAATCTCTAAGGGTGCCAAGAAGAGAAGCCAAAAGATCAGAATCCCAAGAAAGGCAATTCTAGCCATGCTTTGATTGCCATCAAATCCTCTCTCGATGCTTGGATCATAGATTCAGGTGCATCACACCACATGGATGCCATAAAATGAGTTAGTTATTCATTGGATTCATGAAAAGGTCCTCCTATTCTGATGGGGGACAACTCTCCAGTCGAGGTCACCGACAAAGGAAGAATTGAACTCACAAACAGAAGCTTCGAGAATGTGCTACATGTTCCCAAACTTTCTGTAAATATTTTCTCCATGTATCAGATGAAAAAATTTGACACCAGAAAGAGATTCATATTAACACCTGATGCAGTGGATATCTATGACATGAAAACCAATTCCAAGGTTGCTACCAGTGAGGTAAATCATCAATCTAGACTCTACACATTTTCTGAATTTATTGAACTAGATTCTGCATTACTGCTTACCCATGTTGATGAAAGCAGTAGGATATGGAACGAAAGGTTCATGAATTTAAATTTCATATATATGCAATAGCTTAGCAAGCAGGGAATGGTTGATATTCTACCCGACATCCACTTCTCCAAAGGAATTTGTGAGGGGTGTGTTCTTGGAAAACACCCTCAAGAGAAATTCAACAAAGGAAAGACTCAGAAGGCTTCCTTTCCTTTAGATATGATCCATAGTGACCTCATGTTTCCTTTTACACATCCATCAATCAGTAAAGAAAGTTACATGCTCATTTTTGTTGATGATTTCTCACGCTTCCCATGGATTTTCTTTCTCGAGCAAAAAGAAGAGGTCTTTCAACACCTCAAAGATTTCAAATCCCTTGTTGAGACACAGTCAAGAAAGAAAATCAAAGTCCTCCAAACAGATAACAGGGAAGATTATGTCAACCATGAGATACAAAATATTTGTCATGATTTAGGGATTTAGTTGCAGTGCACAGTTCCCTATACTCCGCAGCAAAACAAAGATGATGAACAGAAAAATAGTTCTCTAAAAGAGATGGCATCTTGCATGCTACATGAAAATTCACTTCCACAGATATTATGGGATGAAGAAATTAATTATGCAACCTACATATAATAAATATCTCCACATATGTATTTCAAGGATAAGACCCCCTATGATGCTTGGAGAAGCCTCAAACCGGAAGTGACCCACTTTCGTATTTTCGGTTCACGTGCATGGGCAGGATTCCCTATGAGAAGAGGAAGGCACTTGATCCACAGATAACAGAGTGTATATTTGTTGGATACCCCAATGGTGTGAAGGGATACAGACTCATTGATATTTCTTGAGATCGACTCATCATTGAGCGTAGTTTCCATTCAAGGAAAGTGTATCACATGTACCTCAGTAGCCGCATGCAGACACTTTTGTTCATCCACCTGTCAGAGATGATGATCATGCGCATGTCGACTCTTCTTCAGATGATGTTTTTTATTTATAGGATTCATATGATCCAGATACAAATTCAGTACAGTCACATGCAGAGTCAGTGCATCCAGATGTAGATGAAGAGCCAGAGAAGAGGCCCAAGTGGGCCAAGACTACTCTTCAGGATGCAGGGGATCTTGTTGGGGATCTAGTTGATACCAGGAGGAATTTATCTAATTTCAAGGAGCCTCCTCTTGCAATCACTACCACTAATATGATGCCTCCCATGAATCTTTTCTTGGTTCAGCATTAAGATCCATAGTCTTATGGTGAGGCTTCTAGAAATCCCTTTTTGGAATCCGCCATGCAAGAGGAGTACAACTCTCTCCTCGAGAAACAGACTTTGGATTTGGTTCCCCTTCCTTTAGGAAAAAAAAATTTCAGGTCCAGATGGGTCTACTTGACCAAGATCGCAGTGGATAGATAGGTTAACAGATACAGAGATATGCTAGTTTCCAAAGGCTTTCAACAAGTGCATTGCATTGACTCTGATGATACCTTTTCTCTAGTAGCGAAGATGGATTCCATACGTTTGGCACTTACCATTGTAGTAGCCAAGGGATGGGAAGTCCATCAGATGGACATGAAGAATGAATTTCGTCATGGTGATCTCTCTGAGGAGATCTATATGGAGCAGCAGATTTATGCAGGATTCATCTTTGGTCTGTCAACTGAAGAAGTCTCTTTATGGACTTAAGAAGGCTCTGAAGGCATGGTATGATAAGATGTACTCCTACCCATTGTCACAGAAATTTGTACATTGTAAGTCAGACCTGAATGTTTACATGCTCAGGATAGTTGATTCACTTCTACTCCTAGTTTTGTATGTTGATGATTTGTTGATCACCGGTTTCTCAACTTCAACGATTGTTGCATTCAAGAGGATTCTACATGACAGGTTCTTGATGAAGGACATGGGTCTGCTACATTTCTTCCTTGGACTTGAGATCAGTCATGATGCATTAGGCATCAAACTGTCTCAGGCCAAGTATGCATGAGATCTCCTTGAGAGATTTCACATGACAGACTACAACTCTCCATTGACTCCTTTCCTATCAGGAGTCATACTTGAGGATGAGGGGACACTCCATTGGTTGACAACACACTATACAAACATCTAGTGGGGAGTTTTTTTTATCTCACACACTCCAAACCAGACCACTCCTATGTAGTTGGAGCAGTCTCCAGGTTCATCAGGGAGTCGCATGAGCTACATTGGAAGGATGAAAATCTTATCCTTCGATACATATAAGGCACCATCTCCTTTGGGATTCACTATGCAGCAGAATCTACATTGGACCTCATCAGGTTCACTAATTCTGACTCGACTGGCGATAGCATTGATCGCAAGTCCACATCCAGTTATTCACTCAGTCTTGGTTTCGGGCCTATCTGTTGGTCGAGCAAGAATCAGGTTGATATTACTCTATCATCAACTGAGGAGGAGTACAAAGGGGTAGTTAAAAAACCATTCAGGCTCTGTGGCTACAAAATTTTCTCACTGAGTTGGGAATCCAGTTGTCTCGGTCGATCGTCATTTCGTGTGACAACCAGAGCCCTCTGAAGTTCTACATAGATCCAGTTCAGAGGCAGTGGATGAAGCACATCGAGATCCACATTCACTACATCCGGGACTTATCACACGAGGGGATCATCGACCTGCAGTTATTTCCTTCAAAAAAACAAACTGTAGACATCTTCACCAAGACCTTCATTGAGCAGAAGTTTCATTCTTTGTGCATTCGTCTTGGAGTGAAGGACACAATTGCCTAGAAACTGTTAGTTCTTTTTATATACATTGTACTTTGAGGGGGGGGTTTCCCATGAGGTTTTCCCTCTTTCCTCATTTATTTCAGTGTATCTTTTGTATTTGGGTACCTAACATGGCCTCATTGTCGGAACCCATTATTTATTTTCACCATAGTGATGTTCAAGGGGGGTGTTGGAGATACTTCACACACACCTAGGATTTATTTTTCCTAAGGTTTTCCCTATGTTTATTATTCATTATTCAGTATCCTATATTTTAGGGGGAATATTCCTCTAGGCTAATATTCTCTTCATCTTGATTAGTTGAGTGGAGTCTAGATGCCACATTGGGATTATCACCGTGCAACATTGGGATCATCACCAACTAATGCACATTTTCCTTGGGATCATCACCAGGATAGCACATTACTCATGATTACGTGATATCCTCCTCACTTCACTCTATTTCAGTTAGTTTATTGAATAGTGATAGATTAGTTAATTCGGACTAGGTGTCATTTCACTCCCGTAACTACCCGAGAGACTAGACTATGTGGAAGTTTACTCCCATAATTGTTGGTGTGTATCCAGATCACTCTAGACCACCACTATGGTGCATTGTCTTCTCCTCCAATGTGCATTGGTTGAGTTATATAGAGTATATCATGTGTAAATTATCATTCATTCATTTGGTTAATGATAATTCTTCCATTCTTTCTCTCCTACTTCTCTTTTCTCATATTTTCTCTGCAACTGTGTATGTCAATTCCTAGCTAGATCTATTCTTTGCAGGTTCAAGACATTTACAAAACAAATTTGACCCTGAGCACAACTTACCACCCTCAAATTGATGGTCATATTGAGATAGTGAATAAGTGGTTGGAAGGTTATCTAAGGAATTATGTGTCAGGCCAACAAAAATCCTGAATAAAATGGCTACACTTAGGGGAGAAATTCTACAACACCACCTATCATATGTTGATTGGGATGACACCCTTCTCATTCCTTTATGGATATGATGCACCCACATTTGTGGATCATATATTTAGAGACATTTGGGTGCCTAAGACTAAGGATTGTATTAAGGAGATTCAAGATATTGTGCGTACACTAAAGGATAATTTACAAATAGCTCAGAATCCACATAAGATATTTGCAGACAGGCACATGGTGGAGCATAGTTTTGAAGTAGGAGACTTGGTATACCTATGCCTTCAACCTTACAGTAAATCATCGCTCAAAATGAAGGGGGAATCAAAATTAAAGCCTATATTTTATGGACCCTACAGGATCATGAGGTGTATAGGAGAGGTGGCATATGAGCTAGAGCTTCCAGAGGGATGAAAAATACATAATGTCTTCCATGTCTCATGTCTCAATAAGGCACTGGGGAAAGATATCACCACTTCTACGGAGTTACCACCATTGCATGAAGAAGGGAAATTGACTGTGGTTCCAAAGGAAATTTTGGAGGTCAAGGAGTGGAAGCTGAGGAACAAGACCATCAAAAAGTACATGGTTAAGTGGAAGGATTTGCCTATCAAGGACGCTACTTGGAAAGGGGAATAAGTGCTCCAACATCCCATATTGAAATTACATGTGGATAAGCAATCTTGGGTGGGGAGGACTGTAATGTCCCCATCCGCTTAGGAGTCATAAGGGAGAAATTACTCTATCCTAATAAGTTCCCATGGGCTAAGGCGAAAAATGACCAAGGGTACATGACTTTCCTAGGAAATACTTTATAAAGTTAAATTGGGAAAAAAGGGGGACATGGGCCCTAGGCTAACAAAAAGTCGCTTTTAAATTATAAATTCAATGAGCCATTAAAGTGACTTTAATAAAATAAAATAAATAAGTGAGCGGGAAAATACTCAAGTGAATATTAAAAGGGGAAAATGAGGAGTCTCTCCGCATTCTTTAATTTTCTCATTTGAGAAAAATATTTTGGAGATCTCTTGAGAGGGGAAACTAGGGTTTTAGGAAACCCTTGAATTATCTCTGGTTTCAGTGTTGCAATGATACACCCTATCTATATTTGGGGAAGAGATTACTTCATATTTATTCATGGTGCTTTAGCAAGGATAAGTTCTTCTTCTTGGCAGTGAGATTTCACAATTTTTGGCTTGGGGTTTTTATATCAGTGGTTGAGTTTCTTGACGGAACCAGATGTATTGAAGTGGGGGTTGAATCCTTCCATGAGAAGTTTGAGTTTTATATATAAGGGGTCGACTTGACATCTTGAGTTGTGTTTTCTGAGTAAGGGGTTGAGATACAAGCTTGAAAGGTTGAAATACCACCTCCTAGGTGCATTCTCTGACAGTTGGAAATATTCTCTACCTCTTGGGTGCATGATCTAATCTTTGGAGCTAATCATTCATGTGTTGAAATAGAGAATATGATTTATGGGTCGATTTCCTCACCATTTGGGTGAGATTCTCTTTTAGGATTAGTATATGGTGATTGGGGCGAGTTAACTCCTTGTTGGACATACTTCATACATACTAGGTCGAAACCCTTAGCTTACAGTTGAGTTTATTGCTAAGGTTGAGTCGCTTTCTACTAACAGATTCATTTCCAAGTGGGGTCGCGTCATCTCCCAAAGGAACCTTGTCCATTGGCTATTTATTGTTGTTTGCAAAAAGGAAGTTCTACATGCTTGTGAACTAATACATCCAACACATATACCAGGTTCCATGTATTTATCATTGCATATAGTACTGATATTTTCATTATGATAATGCTACTATAAAAGAAGAAATGTAATAAATATTTTTGTCCTCAATATTTCCATTCCATTGTAGACCATAGTTGGGAATGAGTAACTTATATTTTAGTTTGTCTTTATCTCCAAACTCAGTAGCCATTAGATCTTAGGGAGTATAATAATCTGTCGCTAACACTACTATATCTGCAGACACTTAATTCTTCTAGACAACAAACTCTTTGATGAAGTAATGACACTCTAAACAAAGAAAAATTTCTAGAAATTTGAGGGGGGACAATACAAATTGTGCCTAACTTATCCTCTATTTTTAAAGTTAAAGGATTAACTCAATTATAGTTATATAGGAAAATGTTTGAATTGATACTAAATTGTTATGACTGGTGGATTCTACTAATGATGTTAATGATTGATTTATTGCATTATGAAGTTTATTACACTATTGATTATATTGGAGGAATACATAAAATCACATTAGAGGTGATGCTTGTTATCATTAGTACATGCATGAACTATGTATATGCCAGCTACGCATACATACGTTGTCTGTGTACACTAGTATTTTATAATGTATAAAATTTTAAAAAAATTGTTTGTTCAGCCTAGCTGTATAATATATTATTATAATTATTAAATTAAATTATTGAATAAAGTTAATGAAACTCATTAAGTGAATTGATTATGGATAACAATATTGATTAATTAAATTGATTAGAATTAACAATATTGATTAATTGAATTGATTAAGACTAACAATATTGATTAAGTAGGGAGCCAATTTGCTCTCTATCGAAACCCCCGACTCTGATTCTAGGGTTTGAACCATCATCTGCCCCATGCCATGGCCTATGGCTCAAGGGAAAGGTATCCTCCGCAACCACTCCCGCCTTCGTACCTTGATGCATTCCAGGAGCTTATGTCTTCGTACATGAAATCAACAAAAGGAAACCCCCAGTCATGGTCCGTTAAAAATCTTGATGAGATCTCAAAGGTCTCTGTTCATTCCCCCTCCTCTCGACCGTTCGCACTGAGACTAACATAAAATGGCTTGATCGAAAAATTTATGGGAATCTAGACCTCCCTAAGAGCAATGGCACAATGGTTGGAGAAAAACATGAAGAAAACGATAGAAGGGCAGCTTTCAACAGCCTTATGTGGTAAGTGATTCTATGTCTTCCTCTTTGAAAATAAAGATGATAGATACTTGATTTTTAGAAATGGCCCATACTTCATGGGCACCATAGGAATGTACCTAAATCAATGGACTCTAAACTTCAGCCCTGAAAATGATATCCCCTCAGTTGTCCTAGTTTAGGTTGCGCTGCCCTTTATACCTCTCCATCGTTGGAATTATAAAACCATAGAAAACATTAGAAACACACTAGAAAGGTTCATCGATCAGGTTGAACCACAAGACATACGAAAATCCTATGCACGTGTTTGTGTAGAAGTAGATCTAGAAAAAAGAACTCCAGAAGAAATCCAACTAACCCTAGATGGGTGGTCATACATTCAAATAGTACACTACGAGAAACTCCCATTTAAATGAAAATCCTACCATGAGTATGGGAATTTCTCCAAAAAAATTCCCAAGGAAACATAGCAGAACCCCGAAAACAAAGTGCCAAAGCAATGGCAACCAGCCAAAAGAAATAAAGTGACAAATAAATCAGTAGCTCATCAGCAGGAAGGGAAAACCAACTCCAGGCCCTCCTCACCAATCAAGTGTAAATATCCGATGCAAACCAACACTGAAGTAGAAAGCATCAAAAATAGGTATGACCCTCTTGAGAACCTAGAGGTAGAAATAGTCAACTCAAAATAAAGCACAAAATAAATTCAGAGTCAAAAAAACCCAGATCTAGACCCTCCTTCGCCTCAAGTCGAGCCCGATGCCCCTCGGCTTTCGGACCCTCCCCATATGTTGGAGGATGAAAGTCAAGAGGACTCAGGGGAGGAATTGGATATGGAACTCCTAAAGAGTGATATATCAACGAAAGCAGGAAGGAAAACCATCAAAAATAGAAGGGAAAAAAAATAAGTGATGGGAAATTTAATCAAAACAGAGAGACCCCACATCCTCCTATTTTAGGAGACTAAAATGAAAGGATCTGAAGCCTTGCAGTAAATGAAACAAATATGGAAATCAAGCAGTGGAATAGCTCTAAATGCTAGAGGAGCATCAGGAGGGATCTGTACAGTCAGGAATACTCAAATCTTCAGAGAAGAGAAAAAGGTATAATCTTCACACTGGTCGCTGGTGCATCTCAAACATCTACAATCAAGTATCACTTATCCTATATGTAATGTTTATATGCCTAATAACTATTGGGAAAAAATAGAATGTTGGGAATCCTTAATGAAAATCAAACAGATCGAAGCACAAAACAACTACATTATAGCAGGAGACTTCAACACAACTCTGCACCAAGGGGGGGGAAAAGGAGGCTCTATAGTGAGGGACCCATTCAGGGAACACCTGGAAGATCTAATCTCAGAACTGGATTTGTTTGATGTTCATCCCTCTAAATGGAAATACACTTGGAGAAATAAAATACTAGTGGTGGGACACATTGCAGCCAGATTAGACAACTTTCTCATCCATATCTCTCTCCTCCTTCTCCTACTCAACATTTCATCCCAAATTGTTCCTTGGGGAATCTCAAACCATCGCCTAATAGCCCTCTCCTTCGACAAAGCATAAAACTTGGGACCCATTCCCTTCAAATTCAATCCCATTTGGATGGAATCCTCAGACTTCCTCCCACTAATCTTCTCGGTCTGGTCAATCTGGGTGGATGGAACCCCGGTCTATATATGGGAACAAAAAATCAAAAATTACAACCAAGCAATCAAGGAGTGGGTCAAAGACTCTTCCCACAATATAAGAGAAGAAATTGAAAGGTACAAAAAGAATCTAGAAGACACTCAGGCATAAATGGATTCAAATATCATTTATAATAGATATTTAGTACAGGAGAAAGAGTATTTTCAAAATTATATGAGAGCGCTTCATGATGAAGAAAAGGATTGGAGACTCAAATCTAGAGCCTTGTGGCTTCAATAAGGGGACAAAAATACCTCATTCTTTCATAAGCATGCCAAATCTAGACATCACATAAACATAGTGGAGGAAATAAAAACAGCCTCAGGAACACAAATCAACTCCTTTGAGGAGATTAAAAAGGCAGCTTCCTCCCACTTTGGAAAAATTTACACTCAGGAAGGTGAAGACAACAAAGAGAAGAGTTTACAATTTATAGAGCGCATCCCACGAATGATAAAGGAATAAGATAATAAAGACTTAAACAAGGTGGTCACAGAGGCGGAACTCAAAGCAGTCCTTTACCAGTTCGATCCCGACAAAGCCCCCAAGTCGGACGGTTTCACATTACATTTTTACAGGAAGTGTTGGGAAATAATCAATAAAGGCCTACTCCATATGATAAAATATGTCCAAAAAAAATGCAAGTTAGGAGGAGCAACCAACACCTCCTTTTTATCCCTGATTCCTAAGGAAAAAAATGCCATCTCCTTTGAGCGCTTTCACCCAATCTATCTTTGTAACGTCTCTTACAAAATATTAGAAAAAATCATAGAAAACAGGTTAAAACATCTACGTCCACAGCTCATTCTTCCCAATCAGGGGGGCTTCGTAGTGAAAAGACAAATTAGGGACAATATAATCCTAGTGCAGGAGGCAATCCACACCAATGTCACTAACAAAAAAAAAGGATGATAATCAAAATAGATATGGAAAATGCCTTTGATCGGGTAAAGCATGAGTTTCTCTATGAAGTCTTAAAGAGATTTGGTTTCAATCACTCCTTCATATTGTGGATTGGGGCATGCATCTCAACTCCCTGGATAGCCCCCCTAATAAATGGGCGCCCAACACCTTGATTCCAAGCCACAAGAGGACTACGACAAGGTTGAACATAATACTAGAGCATGAAAGAGCTATTGGAAACATCCCTAGGCTAAAAATAGCAAAGGGAGTCAGAAGAATAAAAAATTATCAGTTTGTTGACGACACTCTTTTTCTAGGAGGAGCCTCTCAAACTATGGCTAGAAGATTCAAAATGGTCCCTGACCAGTATGAAGCATTTTCGTGGGGTGTCATTAACAAGAAAAAAATCCAAATTTATGCCTGGAACACGAAAGAAAGTATAATGGTTAGAATTCAAAATATTCTACAGTTATTTTCTATAGATTGGAAGTACTTCAAGTACCTTGGAACTCCTATAAGTATAAAGGCGTACCCGGGGAGGCATGGCAAATGATTCTCCAAAATATCAAGGATCAATTCGAAGTATGGGGAGCAATCTGGCTGAATCTAGTTGGAAGGTGATGTTAATAAAGTTAGCCTTGTCTTTGTTTCCAATTTTCCAATTCTCAACCCTCCATGCTCCAATGGGAATAAAAAAGAAAATGGCCAAACTAATCAGAAAATTCATTTAGCAAGGGGGAAAATATAATGGGAAAAAGATCCACATGGTCAACTGGTCTACTTTTTACGCCCCAAAAGAAAATGGGGGACTAGGGATCCAGGATCTAGAAAAGATCAACATAGCTCTCGGGGGAAATTAATATGGTGCTTAATCACTGGAGGTAAAGAATGCTGGAAAAAGGAAATCTGCTACAAATACTTGTCAAAAAATCAAAAGAGGTGTCTGGAAACAATGACACTCAATCAAATAGGTTTCCCTATCTGCAAGCTCATATGTTCCTCTATGTCGCTCATTCAAAGTCATCTCATATGGAGCCCAGGGAATGTTAAAGAAATCAAAATTTGGGAAGATCATTTCTTAGATAGGATAAAATTGTCATGTATCTCCTCTCTAGACTCCCTCAGAATTTGGATAAATTCCAAGGGAAAAACACTCTCTTTTATATCTCTAAGTGGAAGAGCAATGGCACTTGGAAAAATTGGAACTTGGGAGAGGTCCCCCCTTTCCTGCTCAACGAGTCCCATCAACTCCTCTTAATTGTAAATGGATTAGCCCTAGTCCATATTAATCAGAATGATAATAGGGACTGGGGAGAGGTGGGATACTCTATAAGGATGGGATATAAAAATATCCTCCATGATAAAGATCTCCCAGAAAAATCAACAATCTGGAAAGAAATTTGGAATCCAGATGGTCTACCCAAGATTAATACTTTTGGTTCGTAATTAGCTCACAACAAGATCCTAACAAGAGAAAATACGCTCAAAAGACGATATATGGGACCCTTCAGATGTGCCCTTTGTAGTCAAGATTTTGAAAGAAATCATCATCTTTTACTCAATTACAATTTCGTCAAACAAGTGATGCACATTGTCTATTCACAGCTAAACCCTCAAATTTTTTGGCTAACAAGTTGTAGAAGTCTGATCGGAAAATGGAGTAAATATTATAAAGGCAACCTC
>ML780861.1:173675-191804 GCA_009831015.1 Picea engelmannii | reverse complement strand
TCAGCCAACTAGGTGAGTACCTCTCATCCCAAAATATTAAAGCTCGAACAGGTTTCCCTTTGTTATAAGAAGAAGAAAAATGGCTTGTTGGCCCTTGGTTATGGAAGGAAGCGAAGATCAAGGACAAAAAGGCGAAATGCGAACTGCGCAGAAGACATAGTGATTGTTACTGGGTCGAAGTGAGAAAAAGAGCAGAAAAGATGGAGCGAAGCCCGAGAAAGAAAGTCGTTGGATGAGGAGATCGAGGATGATAGATAAGCAAGGAAGAAGGATCGTGGAAAACTCATCAAGTGGAAAAATCCACTGTTAGATTATTTGGAGCACCACGTGAGAAGGAAGGGAAGTCAGGCTGGCGAAGCCCTAAAAACGTGGGTTAAGTTGACCTAGGGTTTAGAAATCTAGGGTTTTGGACACCTAGGTCTCAACCTAAGGATGTCGATAAGTGATTGTAATGTATAAATAAAGGTCAAGAGGACTTGGGTTGGGTTGTTGTTGTCATTATTACAAGTCTTAATATAGTTGTTGTGGCATGTTGTGAGAGATCATTGTTGTGTGGGAGATAAATGATAACTGTGAGAGCCTTTTGGTATTGTAAGATCTTCAGTTGGGTGCGAAGATCAACCCTGCAGCTAGGTGCGCAAGGAGGAGAGAGAAAGAGAGGAGAAAAGAGAATATCTTCTAGCTAAGAGGGCAGACAAGAACTATATGCTTCATCTTAATATATTATAAAGCATAGTTCTGTGGACATATCCCTAGAGAGAGGGTGAACCACATATATTTGATGTTATGTGTGATTGGTATTATGCCTCTGTCCTTGATATATTGTGATTGCATTATTATGTTAGGTCTGATAGGTAGATGTGAAGAATAGATCTAAGTTGATAGGTGATATATGAATGATGTATTGTTCTGGTATTGGATCCACTTGATATTCCCCTTGGTTGTATACACTTCTGTCCTACAACCCCCCCATAGCTGCTTCGAGCGAGACTACATCTGCTTTGCAAGTGTAGCCGAAAGGGCCAGTAGTTAGGGCTTGTTTGTGCACTCTTGGAGTTGAACCCTGGGTCTGCCCCTATGCCAACAAATGGTTCCGTTGTTGGGACATGAATATTCTTGAGGGAATTTCAAGGTGGTTTCCATCAAAGATAGGGATTCAAAAATGGATAGAGGATCAATAAAAGGACTTCGCTGAAGCCCAGAACAAGAACCCTAATCTGAGTACATAGGATTGGTTGGAGAGACATATTTTTACTGATATACATGATATATTCTTTGGAGGAATCCATTAGTAACTATACAAGTGGTTAGCCAGGTTGGCAGATACCCAGTTTGAGGTTAGATCTAGGCCTCCTGTAGTTTGGACGTCGGGGATGATCAAGAAGGTCAAGAGAGTTGATAACGTTGTGTCAAGAGTAGTGGATCATTGGTTTGATAAAACCATTTGAGGCTACATCACCGTGTTTGTTGCTGACAGAGTAGAGTCATATAGCCAAGCCACGAGATATTTTTTTAAGGAACCCAGAGGAAAAAATTTACACTTTCTGAAGTTGAGAATAAAGATGTTGTTGCATGAGAAGATCATCTTGAAGACACAGTATATTGGTCAAATCTAGAAAGGCTAATGTTCAAAAATTTAGACAGCAACAGCAACACAGAAGCTGGACATACACGCAGTGGGAAAGTGTTTAGAGAAGTTCACCTTGTGAACCTATTTAAGAGGAACTACGGAGACGAGGGTTTCTACAATGGAGAAGAAGCATATCTGACAGATGAAGAGCATTCAAAACCCGCTAGGAAAGAGGAAGGAAAACCCAAAGAACTTCATCGGGACAAGCCAGAAACTTCAAGAACTGCACAGAATGTTGAAGTAAGTTATATTATCCCTCCTAATGATTCAGTAGTATTAAGCAGTCAGATTAATCCAAGCCACTAGAGCATCCAGAGCACCGTCACTAGTAGTCCACCACATACTCAATCAGGGACCCTAGGAATATCTATGGCAGATGAGATGAGACTCCCTATCTTTAGGGGAGATGGATCTAAAGATCCTAACCAGCACTGGTTCCTATGTGAAGCCTTATGGAATATTAATAATGTCACCAATGAAGTAGTTAAAAGAACCCAATTTAGTACTACCCTAAGAGATCGTGCACTAAGCTAGTACATGAAGCTTGTCCAAGGAATTGCATAGCCTAAGCCACTGAATGAGATCAAGAATGCGCTAATTGTAGAATTTAAGAAACCTAAGTCAGAGTCCCAATGTATTACGAAGCTGAAAGAGATCAAGCAGAAGGTAGCCAAGCCAGTTTGGGAGTTCGATCAGAGATTCAAGACCCTAACAGGCCGATTGACTTTTCAAATTCCAGATGAGAAGAACAAGGAATGGTTCATCACTGCCCTCTTACCACACATCATAGTTCCTCTGACACAACAGAAGATTGCTTCACAGGATGAGGCACTGGAGATCACCATGAAGTTATAATCATCCCCTATGGGAGAATCCAACTCAGGTATGAGTTAGATCTTGAGTTAGTTGACTAGTTTGTCTTTGCAGGTCGAAGATATGAAGAAAGATAAGGGAAAAGATAAAAGACAAGACATCTAGTGTGATAGATGCAGATCAGAAGGCCATGACAAGGATCACTGCCCTCTATTTCATGAATACTTGGCCTCTAGAGCCTCGAGCCCTTTGAAGAAGTCACCTTACCCTGGTGCAAGGTATGCAGAAATAAGCATCACCCTGGTGAATGCTATTACATCCATAAATATGTTCAGACACCCAAAAAATTGTATTTCACATTATGTAAGTCTGTGGGACATGATGATAGGGATTTTAGGGCTTATGATCTCATGCATGAAAGGTCAAGAGAAATACACAAGATTCAAGGTGAAGTACAACAAGAAGGAAACTCTACACAGTACAACTCCTCTAGGAGAGGAAACTTCAATCCTCACGGTGGATTCAGAGGAAGAGGATGAGGAGGAGGTATGGGTCGAGGCCAAGGACAAATCATCTGTTATAACTATGCACAACCAGGACACTTGGCAAGGGATTGTCATAATCCTTGCACTACTTGCATCTACTGCAACTCCTTCGAGCATGTTATTGACGAATGTCCAGCACTGCTAGCTAAACTTCAAGAGAAATGAGGACCTCAACAGAACCCGCAGATACAGTTGATCAAAGTTGAACCTCGCGGAGAATACCCTAGATTTGTTGTTATTACTAGATGAGGCGTTGTTACAGGAGACGAAAGAATGAACCAAGGAAAGACTACAGAAGATTCAGGAATTAGGAAAGATGCAGAGAAGACACAAACCTTTGATGCAAATAAAGAAAGACAAATATTTGAGGAAGCAAGAAAAGGGTTCAAAGGAGACCAAGGTTCTTCATCTAAAACAAGACCAGAATTAATAGAGTATGGAATGCCTCGGGCATTTGATCGGTTCGCTTCACTAAGATAAGGAAAAGAGGTAAGCAAGATCATGGAATTTCTATATACTTGTGTTAAGTTGATTTAGGATGAGAGGATTGTACAAGAACTACAAACTTTAATCAGAAAATATGAGATAGGAAAGATAGATCCCTTACTGAATAGGGAAGTACATCAAATCGGTAAGAAGAGAAGGACCAATAAGGAATTACATTTGAATGCTCAAATAAGCGAATATGATATAGATTATGTAGTCCTCGACTTAGGGTCAGAGGTCAATGTCATGATGAAGCAAACTTTGGAATTGATGGGAAAACCAAAGTTTAACTATTCCCCTATCAGGTTTAGGATGGCCAATCAACAAGCTGTAAGTCCATTTGGTATATTGGAACATGTCCCTGTGGACATTGATGGAGTCAGAACATTTGCAGATTTTGAGGTAATTGAGATAGTTGATGACAACTGCCCTTATCCTGCATTGTTAGGAATTGATTGGGCCTTCAATAATTCCACTGTGGTTGATTTAAAGAAGAGACGTATGACTTTTGAAAAAGATGGCCTTAGGGTCATTGCACCCTTATATCTAGATGAAGGCCAGTGATACACAGAGCCCATTAGAGAAGAAGACCACGCATATGAAATGGAAAATATATACAAATTAACAGCCAGACAATAGGATTACATTAATCCTACAGTCGATGGAAACTTAATCTCGCGAAGTGACAGCGTATGCTCATCAGACTCAGAAGAAGCACTGGAGAATTGGCAGAATAAAATGTATGAAGTATCTACTAGAAGATGTGCTAAACTAACCAGAGAAGTTCGTTGGATTGGCACAACAATAAAAAACTTACCCACCTTTGATGGTCTAAATCCTTTAGAAACCTTCTTGTCGGAATTTGAAGAGAGTGTACCAATGCAACAAAGACTGTTGGCGATGGATGAGGCCTTGAAAGAAACCCCATCAAAATGGTGGGGGGAACACAAATGTAACATTACATATTGGGTACAGTGTCATACCTTGATGACACCGCGGTTCTCAGCACAAGTAGAAGGTTGTGAAGTTCGGTACATAGGTCAAAGCTGCCCAAAGGACCATGTGCGAAGCTGTGTGGAATCCTGGAGCAACGTTCCTCAAGAAAAATGGGTACACAAATTCATCAACACACTGGACACGACACCTATCAACTGGTACCTTCAAGCAGAGTTGCACCTCATCACTACAGATTGGAAAGGTATGACCTAGAATTTTGTAACCACCTTTTTATTTGAAGGTCAATATCCTTTAGTAGATCAAGAACTACATATTGTCAAACATAAAGTATTTGAGGAGGCCTCTAGCCTCCCTTTAGAGCAAGACGTGGACGAATGGATTGTGCCTCTCCAGAAACTGCAAGGTTGTTACAACATCAATGTTGATGAAGACGATGATCCAAGAAAGGTGAACATTACAGAAACAGAAGGTCGAAGAGATGTGGAAGGACCAAGAGTTGAGTTACCATTCATTGGACACCCAATCAAGATTAAGAAGGTCAATATTGGAACAGAACAGACACCGAAGCTTGCAAATGTTGGAGATTATTGGGATGTTTCCACTATTGACAAGATTACAAAATTACTGCATGAATATCAGGACATGTTTCCAACCAAGTTCATTGATATGAAGGGAATTAAAGGGCCTATGGGATATATGAGGATCCCTTTGAAGCCAGATGCTAGACCATTCAAACAGAGACCCTACAGATTGAACCCTAACTACAAAGAGAAATTCAATATTGATCTCAAAAAAATGTTGGAAGCAGGGATCATAGAACCTGTCGAAGAGTCAGAGTGGATTATCCCTATGGTGGTACAAGACAAGAATACAGGAGAGATCGAGATCTGTGTAGATCTCAGAAAGTTGAATGATTCCTCTTTGCATGATCCCTTCCCTACACCATTCACTGACGAAGTGGTAGATAATGTGGGAGGCCAGGAAGTATATTCTTTTACAGATTGATTTTTAGGATACCATCAGATCCAGATTGCCAAGGAAGATTGCCACAAGACCACATTTGCAACAAAATGGGGATCTTATCAGTATACAGTGATGCCATTTGGATTAAAGAATTCCCCAACCATCTTTTCCAAGGTGGTGGTCGAAGCATTCAAGGAGTTTTTGCATAAATTTCTAGAAGCATACTTTGATGATTGGATTGTTTTTAGTTTATTAAAGAATTATATTGAATGTCTAAGGCTAATGTTGGATAAATGCAGGCAATGTCAAATTTCTTTGAATCTGAAGAAGTGAATATTCTTCTCACCATTTGGAGTTATGTTAGGTCATATTGTATGCAAGCAGGGATTGTTGGTTGATCCATCTAAAATTTCCATTATAGTTGATTTTCCACCTCCTACATCATTCAAACAGTTGCGCACTGCGCTGACACACACAGGATATTACAGGAAGTTCATCAAAGGATATACTCAGATCACAACACCTATGGAGAAATTATTGAAGAAATATTTGCAGTTTAGTTAGACAGAAGAATGTCAGCAGAGCTTCGACACACTGAAACAGAAAATGGTTACTGTGCCTATTCTGGTTTTCCCAAATTGGACTAAGGAGTTTCATGTACATGTCGATGCATCTTCTATTTCCTTAGGAGAAGTGTTATCACAACCTGGTGAAGGAGAGATTGATCATCCATTAGCTTTTTCTAGCAGGAAGCTATCAACTGCAGATGTCAACTACACCACCACTGAGTGAGAAGGGTTAGCCATGGTGTATGCATTGAAGAAATTTCGCCACTACTTGTTGGGAGGACACTTTAAAATGTTTACTGATCACTCTGTGCTGAAATACCTAGTCAACAAGCTAGTGTTGGGGGGAAGGATATGCATATGTCTTCTGCTATTTCAAGAATATGAATTTGAGATCATAGTAAATCCAAGGAGAATGAACAAAGGTCCTGACCACTTGTCAATGTTGGAACATGGTGAAGAGTCGACCAGTTTGGAGGATTCACTACCGGATGCACATCTACTGGCCATTAGAAAGATCGATGACCACTTCACATAGATAGTCTAGTTCCTATCAATAGGAATGGCACCTAGTGATTCCACAGTTCCTCAGAAGAAACAGCTAGTAGTGTTCATTGTAGACTTCTCACTTATAGTTGGACATATATACAAGATGGGACCTGATGAGATATTGAGAAGGTGTGTTATGGAGGCAGAGTGCCCATTGATCCTCGCAGAAGCTCATGAAGGCATCGCAGGAGGACATTATGCAAGGAAAGCAACTGCACAGAAGGTTTTCAGAGCTGGCCTTTGGTGGCCTACCTTACACAAAGATGCTAAAGACTATTCCAGATCCTGCAACGTATGCCAAAGAGTTGGGAAACCATCTAGAAGAGATGAAATTCCATTAACATCACAGTTGACCCTACAAGCATTTGGGATATGGGCCATTGATTTTTTGGGACCTATAAACCCACCAGGAAAGTGCACCGGAGCAAGGTACATCATCACTGCGACAGAATACTTGACGATATGGGCTGAAGCAAGAGCAGTTAAGGACTGTAGTGCAACCACAGTTGCATGCTTTATATTTGATGACATCATAACCAGGTTTGGATGCCCTAAGATCCTTATGAGTGATCAAGGAACACATTTCATAAATAAGACTGTTGAAGCCTTGACTGAGTAATTTGCAGTCTTCCATCAGAAGAGCACACCTTTCCATCCACAAGCAAAGGGGACAGTGGAAGCATTCAAAAAGATCTTGGAGATATCACTAACCAAGATTTGCAGTGTGAACAAGGATGACTGGGATTTAAGAGTACCAGTAGCACTTTGGGCCTATACAACCACTTGCAAGAAGTTAACAATGCAGACCCCCTTCAAGTTGGTTTATGGTATCAAAGTTGTTGTTCCAATGGAATACTTGGTGCCAATATTAAGAATTGTTGCCTTTAAAGATATGGATGACACTGGCACTGTTCAATAGAGGCTTGCACAGTTGGTCAAATTGGAAGAAGACAGATTTGTTGCAGGATTCCATCAACAAGTACAGAAGGAAAGAGAGAAGGCCTACCATGACAGGCACATCAAGAAGAAGACATTTAAACAAGGTGATTTGGTACTGTTATATGATAGTAAGTTCATGAAGCATCCTAGGAAGTTCATAATGCATTGGCTCGGACCATATGAGGTCTCTCATGTTACAGAAGGAGGAGTTGCACAGTTGAAGACTTTAAAGGGAGAGTGGAAAGAAGGATTAGTGAATGGGAGTTGGCTAAAGTTGTACTATCACAACCAGCTGCCTCGCATCTCTCAGTAGAAGCATAAGGAAAAGGTTCTAGGTACCAGGTGTAGTTGAAACTGGGTACCAGACACAGAAAAGACAGTCTACAGAAGGAGTAAAAAGGAGGCAAAGAGCAGAAAGCAGAGGTTGCACTATGCAGTCTGAAGTCAAAGAAAAACAGAAGAATCAGATCTGAAGTGCCTTGGGATGAGTCACAAGTGAGTGTTGGGGGCCTATTGGCCCTTGGTTATGGAAGGAAGCAAAGATCAAGGAAGAAAAGGTGAAATGTGAACTGCGCAGAAGACACAATGACTATTATTGGGTCGAAGTGAGCAAAAGAGAAGAAAAGATGGAGAGAATCCCGAGAAATCAAGTCATTGGACGAGGAGATCGAGGATGACAGAACAACAAGGAAGAAGGATCATGGACAACTCATCAAGCGAAAAAATCCATCGTTATATGCTTTGGAGCACCGCGTGAGAAGGAAGGAAAGTTAGGATGGAAAAGCCCTGAAAACACGGGTCAAGTTGACCTAGGGTTTAGAAATATAGGGTTTTGTTATCTAGGGTTTTGGACACCTAGGTCTCAACCTAAGGATGTCGATAAGTGATTGTAATGTATAAATAAAGTTCAAGAGGACCCAGGTTGGGTTGTTTTTGTCATTATTACTAGTCTTAATCTAGTTTTTGTGGTATGTTGTGAGAGATCATTGTTGTGTGGGAGAGAAGTGTTAAGTGTGAGATCTTTCTAGTATTGTAAGATCTTCAGTTGGGTGTGAAGATCAAACTTGCAACTGGGTGTGCAAGGAGGGGAGAGAAAGAGAGGAGAAGAGAGAATATCTGATAGCTAAGAGCACATACAAGAATTGTATTCTTCATCTTAATATATTATAAAGCACAGTTCTATGGATGCAGCCCTAGAGAGAGGGTGAAGCACGTATATTTGATGTTGTGTGTGATTGGTATTCTGTCTCTATCCTTGATATAATGTGATTGCATTATTATGTTAGTTCTGATAGGTAAATGTGAAGAATAGATCTAAGCTAATAGGTGATATATGAATTTTGTATTGTTCTGGTATTGGATCCACTTGATATTCCCCTTGGTTGTAGACACTTCTATCCTGCAACCCTCCCATAGCTTCTTCGGGTGAGACTGCATATGCTTCGTAGGTGTAGCCTAAAGGGCCAGTAGTTAGGTCTTGTTGGTGCACTCTTGGAGCTGAACCCTGGGTCTGCCCCTGTGCCAACATGGCTGGTGAAAATAAACCTACCCATTATTCCCCCCTTAACTTTTCCAAAACAATCATGCTGACAGCTTCATTATTCTCAACAAGACTTCAAACATTGGCTAAATTCTCAAGATAGTCATGTCCTTTGTTTCGATGGTGCATCAAAATGAAACCTAGGGGAGCCAAGTGCGAGAGGGGTTTTGTACAGCCCTAGAGGAAAAATAATTCTATGTTATTTCTGGAACCTGGGCGTAACCACCAACAAAATGGCAGAGGCTTATGCGATGTATCAAGGAGTACTCCTAGCTCAGGAACGACAACTCAAAAACATTATTGTAACATGGGACTCAAAAAATATAATTCCATGCTTCATTAAAGGGACAAGCCCAAAGAACTCAAAGTTGAAAAGAATCATTGAAAGGAACAGAGAAATCATGTCCTCATTCCATTCCTCCTTCTACCATGTTCCACGCACAAACAATTCAAAAGCGCATGAGAAGGAAAATTTTGAAATTGGAAAGGCCCCAGGTCATATGGAAATGTTGGGTAGGCACCTTTTCTTAGCCCCCTGCTAATGACTCAGCCCCCTCCCTTCGTCGCTCCACTTGGCACCAGTCTCCATGCGACACTACAGTTGGCTGAGGCATGTTGTATGCTCAGCTTCATGCTCGGGGAGGATTTGTACTCCCATAACATTCGGCCCATGGGAACCTGCACACAACAGGATGAAAAAATGGATATCTCAGATCTCTCTGTGTTCCTCCTCCATGGGAACTCGTTGTACCCGTCTCTCCATGCTCACTCAGTAGCCCGCAACATCACCTCCGCCATAATTTCGATAGAGGTGAAGGAATTTGAAGGGAAATCAGTCATGATTCAATGCAAGGGAATGCAAGCAGTACATGCCACTCCAACGCTTGAAAGACACTCAAATATTGAAATTTCACGACATTCATGCATCAAGAACATAGCCAGAGGAGGTAAATTGGAAGGCAAGCTCTCGATTCATTGTCACAACCAGCCACACCGGAAATCTATAGTTTTGAATTTCATATGGGAAGGGGAGTTAAAGCATCGAAGCAATTTAGGAATTTTCCATTACTCCTGCATCAGAGGGATAACACATGATAAATTTGTTAGCATCGTCCTCACAGGAAGCAGCGTAGAGAAAGGCAGAACTAGAGACAACACCAAGGGCATCTTTGTTAGAGGGAGCATTGACAGAAGCATCATCGATAGAGGCAGCACCAGAGGCAATGTAGACAGAGGCATCTCTAACAGAGGCAACGTAGACAGAGGCAGCTCCAGAGACAACATCGACAAAGCCAGCACTAGAGGCAACAACATCGACAAAGGAAACATCAATGATTGGATTGGAGGTAATTTTATATCAATCGTAGTCATTCTAATTGAAAAAATAGTTCAACATTCAACCCATGAATGATTGAAGGAATAATTGGTGGAAGATAATTTATCCACCACCCAACAGCTGGCACTTCGTCTTGATTCTCACAGATCGACACTCACTTTCACACTAGACACTCTTGCTCAACATTGCACATTAATAAATCAATTATAAGATGAAGTCGAGTTTCTCAGACGCCAAGGGGAGAACATGGAAGCCAGGCCACCAAACTCACCGGCACAAAGACAGAATGAGGAAACAGGAAGCAAAGTAGAACCTAAGCTGTCTGATCTGAACGTAGCACTAGAGCACCCTCCAAAGGAAGATCGAGTTTAAATAAGATCAGTAAGGCACTCCTCAATTTTGTAAAAATGGCATAAATAAATCTTTCGCAATATAGTTCTAGGATAGAAAATAAAATATTTTCTATCAGTGAAGTAGGATCAATGCTAGACTCAATTTTGTAATCTTTTTGTGGAAATTTTGTAGCTGGTATCTCCTCCACCAGCACCCTCCTTTGTAATATGCGACCTCAGTCGTTCCTTTTATATATAAAAAAATTTCAATTTTTGTTAAAATATATATATATATATATATATTGATTAAGTAAATTGATTAGCATTAACAATATTAATTAAGTAAATTGATATAGTTAGATTTTAAATCTAATTTATTTAGTTAGATTTTAATATTTTTATTAAATGATTGAAATATGTCATATATATATATATATATATATATATATATATATATATATATATATATATATATATATATATATATATATGGGAGTGATATGCGTTAAGTGAAATGTACTAAAAGTTGGTATGGACATTAGTTCTATTTATTAAGTTAGGAGAGTTGATAGAAAAAATATGTTAGGGAGAGAGAGTCTTTTAAGGAGGAAATGTAGTATAAGAAGGATAGGGAGGAGTTAGGGAGAGGGAGTCTTTTAAGGAGGAAATGTAGTATAAGAAGGATAGGGAAGAGGTTTGGGGTGCCAACAAGGAGGGATTATTTTGGGAAGTGATTTTAATTAAAGGAATTTGATAAAGATATGGAAGATACTAATTTTCACTTTAGATTTGGACATACTTTGAACTGTGATTTCAAGGGACTTTGGGAATGAAGGACCAAGAAACCACCTAAGGTTTTCCTGGAGCTAGGGAGTCGAAAATGTTGTTTCTAGCTGGCTAGTGTAACTGTGTTGACCTACATAGAATAGATCTAGCTAAACAATGATACACACATTTGCAGAGAGAATTGGAAAAATAAGAAGAAGGAGAGAAAGAGTGGAAAGAATTCTAATTAACCGTTGTGAATAATGAATAATTTACACATGATATACTATGTATAACTCAATGAGTTTTACTTGAGATGAACCAAGTTGCCATAGTGGTGGTCTAGAGTGATCTGAATACACACCAGCAGCTACAGGAGTGAACTACCACCTATTCTAGTCTCGCAGGCAGTTACGGGAGTGAACTGCCACCTAGTTGAGTTAACTAGTCAACTAGTCTTCAGTTAACTGACTGAACAGAAAGTAGTGAGGAGTTAACTCAAGGAATCAAGGCTAATGCGACACTTTGGTGATGATACCAAGGCAAGGATGAATTAGCATGGTGATGATCCCAATGTTGCATGGTGATGATCCCAATGCAATGTCTAAACTCAACTCAACTAGTCAAACTGAAGTGTGAACTGGAAGAGAATATTCTCCAGGTGGAATATTCTCTCCTAAAATATAGGAGACTGGATAATGACTAATTATGACTAATGAACAAATAAAAACCTTAGGAAAAAGAAATCCTAGGTGTGTGTGAAGTAACTCCAACACCCCCCCTGAACATCACTATGGTGAAAATAAAGATTGGGTCTCGGCAACAAGGCCATGTTAGGTACCCAAGTACAAAAGATACACTAAAAATAAAGTGAGGAAAGAGGGGAAAATTCATGGGAAAAACCCCCCCTCAAGGTACAATGTATGTAAAAAAGAAGAACTACAGTTGCTACACAACTGTGTCCTTCACTCCAAGACAACCTCGCAGAGAGTGGAATTTATGCTCAGTGAAGGTCTTGGTGAAAATGCCTGTTGTTTGTTCTGCTGAAGGACAAAACTGTAAGTCGATGATCCCCTCGTGTACCAAGTCCTGGATGTAGTGCATGTGGATCTCGATGTGCTTCGTCCGCTGCCTCTGAACTGGATCTCTTCAGAACTTCAGAGTGCTCTGGTTGCAACACCAGATGACGATCGACAGATGAAACTGAATGCCCAACTCAGTGAGAAAATGTTGTAGCCACATAGTCTGAATGGTTATGTTAACTACCCCTCTATACTCTGCCTTGGCTGAATATAGAGCAATGGCAACTTGCTTCTTACTCGACCAATAGATAGGCCCGGAACCAAGACTAAGTGAGTAACCAGATGTGGACTTGCGATCAATGCTATCGCCAGCCCAGTTAGAATCAGTAAACCCAATGAGATCTAATGTAGAGTCTGCTGCATAATGAATCCCAAAGGTGATGGTGCCCTGTACGTATCAAAGGATACGCTTTGCAGCTTTCCAATGTAGATCATTCGGCTCCTGCATGAACCTGGAAACTGCACCAACTGCATATGAGAGGTCTGGTCTGGAGTGTGTGAGATACAACAAGCTCCCCACTAGTTGTCTGTACAGTGTGTTGTCAACCAGTGGATTCTCCCTGCCATCCTCAAGTTTGACTCCTAATAGGAAAGGAGTCGGAGCAGACTTGTAGTCTTTCATGTGAAATCTCTCAAGGAGATCTCATGCATACTTGGCTTCAGACAGTTTGATGCCTGATGCATCCTGACTGATCTCAAGTCCAAGGAAGAAGTGTAGCAGACCCATGTCCATCATCAAAAACCTGTCATGAAGAATCCTCTTGACTGCAGCAAACGCTGAAGTCGAGCAACTGGTGATCAACAAGTCATCGACATACAAAACTAAAAGTAGAAGTGAATCAACCATCCTGAGATTCTATACATTCAGGTCTGATTTACAATGTACAAAGTTCTGTGACAACAGGTAGGAGTCCATCTTGGAATACCATGCCCTCGGAGCCTACTTGAGGCCATAAAGTGACTTCTTCAGTCGACAAACCAAAGATGAGTCCTGGATAAATCCCTGGGGTTGCTCCATGTAGATCTCCTCAGAGAGATCACCGTGAAGAAATGCATTCTTCACGTCCATCTGATGGACTTCCCATCCCTTGGTTGTCACAATGGAAAGTGCCAATCGTATGGAATCCATCTTCACTACTGGAGCGAGGGTCTCATCATAGTCAATACCATGAACCTGCTGAAATCCTTTGGCGACAAGCCTGGCTCTGTATCTGCTGATCTATCCATCCGATACACTCTTGGTCCTGTGGACCCATCTGCATCTGACAAGTTTCCTCCCAGAAGGAAGGGGAACCAGATCCCAAGTCTGGTTCTCGAGGAGGGAGTTGTACTCCTCCTGCATGGCGGATTCCCAAAAGGGATTTCCAACAGCCTCGCCATAAGACTGTGGATGTGAAGACTGAACCAAGAAAAGATGCTTGGAAGGCAATGGTTCAGTGGTAGTGAGTGCAATAGGAGGCTCCTCGAAATCAGATCAAGTCCTCCTAGTATCGGCTGGATCACTAACGAGATCCCCTGCATCCTAAAGAGTAGTTTATGCCCACTTGGGCCTCTGCTTTGGCTCTGCGACTGCATTTGGATGCTCTGACTCTGCATATGAGTGTACTAACTCTGAATCTGAATCATCTGAGTCCTCTGAATCAGAACTCTCATATGAAGAAGAGTCAGCATGTACATGCTCATCATCTCAGACAAGTGGAAGAGTGAAGGTGTCTGCATGCGACTGTTGAGGTACATGCGAGACACTTTCCTCAAATTGGAAACTATGCTCAATGATGATTCGGTTCGAGGAAAGATCAATAAGCCAATATCCCTTCACACCGTCGGGGTATCCAACAAAAATGCACTCAATTATTTGTGGATCAAGTGCCTTCCTCTTTTCAGAGGGAATCTGGGCCCATGCACGTGAACCAAAAATGTGAATGTGGGCCACTTCTAGTTTGAGGCCGCTCCAAGCCTCGTAGGGGGTCTTATCCTTGACATATCTAAGAGGAGATTTGTTTTGGATGTATGTTGCACAATTAAGTGCTTCGGCCCATAGTCTTTGTGGTAGTGACTTTGCAAGCAACATGCAAGATGCCATCTCCTTTAGAGATCGGTTTTTCCGCTCAACAACTCCATTTTTCTGCAGAGTGTAGGGAACTGTATGTTGCAACTAAATCCCTACCTCATGGCAAAGATTGTGGATTTTATGATTCACATACTCTCCCCCGTTATCAATTCAGAGGACTTTGATCTTCTTTCCAGACTGTGTCTCAACGAAAGCTTTGAAATCTTTGAGGTGTTGAAAGACCTCAGATTTTTTCTTGAGAAAGTAGATCCAAGTAAAACGTGAGAAATCATCAACAAAAATGAGAACAAACCTCGCTTTTTTGATCAATGGATGCGGAAAAGGACCCATGAGGTCACTGTGGATCAGATCTAAAGGTGCGGAAGCTCGCTGAGACTTTCCTTTGACGAATTTCTCTTGAGGGTGTTTTCCAAGAACACACCCCTCACATACCCCCTTGGAGAAATGGATGTCTGGTAGACCATCAACTAATTTGTGCTTGCTAAGTTGTTGCATGTATCTGAAATTCAAATGTCCAAACCTTTCGTGCCATATCCTACTACTTTCATCAGCATGAGTAAGCAGTAAAGCAGAATCAGGTTCAATGAATTCAGAAAATGTATACAATCTAGACTGATGATTTACCTCACCAGTAGCAACCCTGGAGTTGGTTTTCATGTTGTATATGTCCACGGAATTTGGTGTGAATACGACTTTATTTCCGATGTCGGAATTCTTCATCTAATACATGGAGAGAAGGTTGATAGAAATCTTGGGAACATGCAGGACATTCTCGAAGCTTCCGTTGGTGAGTTCAATCCTTTCTTTGCCAGTGACTTTGACAAAAGTGTTGTCCCCCATCAGAATAGGAGGACCTTTGCATGCATCCAAAGAAGAATAGACTACTTCTGAGGCATCCATGTGATGTGATGCTCCTGAATATATGATCCAAGCATCGGGAGAGGAGTTGATTGCAATCAAGGCATGGCTAGAATTGCCTTTCTTGGAATTCAGATCTTCTGGCTTCTTCTTCTTTGCACCCTCAGGGATGCGATCCCAAAGGTTGTTTTTCTGAAGTAGCTGAGACATGAGATCTATTTGTTTTTGCATGCATACAGATTCCAAATGGAATCCTATGTGACAGTATGTACATTTATCTCCTTTTCTTCCCTTTTCTCCTTTGGATCCTGAGGCATCGGTGAAGGGTTTTGTGTACCCTTCCTTCTTCGTATGTGCATGAGATTTTCGTTTATATTTATATTTAGATTTCTGATATTTGTGGCTGCCATCATGCACAGTGAGTGCATGCGCCCTTGGGTCTTTGATTGCACCCATGTTGATGAGCTTGGTTTGCTCTTGTGTCAAGGACTCGATAAAGTCCTCAAGAGAAGGCACCTTCCAGGTGGCTCCAGAGGTGAATCTGACAGTATGGAATGTGGATACGAATACAGAGAATTATGGACCAAGCTTGGATAGAATGGTGAGAACCATTTTTTTCTCCTCCTTCGACTTATCAACCCCGCAAGCTTTGAGTTGCGACAGTAAATCCTTGAATTTTGTAAAGAAATCTTGGATATTCTTGAATCTTTTTGGATCCAATGTAAGTAGCTCCACCTCCAACATGTGTCCCCTCATCTCATCCTATTTTCCAAAGATCCCTTCCAATATGGTCCAAGCCTCATTGGGAGTCTTACAGGAAGATATATGAAAAAGGAGATCGAGAGAAATAACACTGCAAATTGTTCCGAGTGCCTCATCCATGCGATTTAAGTACTTGGATTTTTCTATGGTTGATGTCGGCTCTGTATCTGTATTCATGGTTAACCTATACAATCCTTTGGATCGGATATGTATGGCTATTTTCTCCTTCCATGCAAAATAGTTGTAAGGTGTAAGAAGGAATTCTTTTTGGAATTTCATCTTTCCGCTGTCTTCAATCTTTTGTACCTGCAAAAAAATTTGGTGTAGCTTTTTCTTAGCAGTTCGTCGGCTCTGATACCATGTAAATGTGTTGACCTGCACAGAATAGATCTAGCTAAACAATGATACACACATTTGCAGAGAGAATTGGAAAAAGAAGAAGAAGGAGAGAAAGAATGGAAAGAATTCTAATTAACCGTTGTGAATAATGAATAATTTACACATGATATACTCTGTATAACTCAATGAGTTTGACTTGAGGTGAACCAAGTTGCCATAGTGGTGGTCTAGAGTGATTTGGACACACACCAGCAGTTACAGGAGTGAACTGCCACCTATTCTAGTCTCTCAGGCAGTTACGGGAGTGAACTGCCACCTAGTTGAGTTAACTAGTCAACTAGTCTTCAGTTAACTAACTGAACATAAAGTAGTGAGGAGTTAACTCAAGGAATCAAGGCTAATGTGACACTTTGGTGATGATACCAAGGCAAGGTCGAATTAGCATGGTGATGATCCCAATGTTGCATGGTGATGATCCCAATGCAACATCTAAACTCAACTCAACTAATCAAACTGAAGTGTGAACTGAAAGAGAATATTCTCCAGGTGCAATATTCTCTCCTAAAATATAGGAGACTAGATAATGACTAATTATGACTAATGAACAAATAAAAATCTTAGGTGTGTGTGAAGTAACTCCAACAGCTAGGAGGTTAAGTATCTAGTTTGGGTAGTTTAGGAGAAGACAAATTCAAATAGATTTTGAGAAATTTACTATTTAGATTTCAATTCCTTAAATTAGTATGAATAAATTGTTTAGTAAAGTTTAGTTGCAACTTACAAAAAAAAATTCGAATATGAAATGAAACAAAAACTATTACTATTTTCATATACTCATAAGAATACTTTTATTTAAAGAAAATAGTATGTTTTTAAGAATGCTTTTATTTAAAGAAAATAATATGTTTTTTTATTTTAGAAAATCGACCTCACAAAATTATAGAAATTAGAGTAACAAAACTTATAGTGGTTAAATTTTGAAGTGTTATAAGAAAAGGGATTCACATATGATATCACAACTTGGTTTAAAAGTTTAGGCGTAGGACCTATCTACACTCTCAATTGTAATTTATGACGTAAAGATAAAATTACAATAACAAAACTATAAACTAAACTTATAGTGGTTAAATTTTTTAGAGCTATAAAAAAAAAAGGATTCATATATGGTATCACAACTTGGTTTAAAAGCTTAAACCTAGGACCCACCTACACTCTCAATTGTAATTTATGATGTAGAAATAAAATAACCCAAAACCTAGAATTTATTTATGTTGTAAACATTAAACAACCTCGAATTTATGTTGAAGACATAATAACTTAGAATCTCTGCTGTAAACATAGAATAACCTAGAATTTACGTTTAGACATAAAGCAACCCATAACCCTAAAATTACCAAGATACCCTAAGAAAACTACCAAAAGAAAAAGAAACCCTTAAGAAGATAGAGTGTGTACCGGGAAAATAAACCTCAGAGAGTGTTTCCATCCTCATATCTCATGTTTCAACGATATGTTTACCTCTAAAAGCACCCATCTACAAATGATAGATAATTAAGGAAATTAGAGGGTTAGATTTAAAAATAATATATATATATA
>ML780861.1:150312-173531 GCA_009831015.1 Picea engelmannii | reverse complement strand
TTATAAATAAATATATAAAAGCATTCCCATTCATACCTTCCCACACACACACACACACATATATATATATATATATATAAAAGCAAAGGTAGGTTAGGTATATAAAAGCATTCCCATTCATACCATTCCTATATATAGGAAATCTAATTAAAAAAGCAAAATATATATATGAAATCTATTTAAAAAAGCAAAGTTATGTTAGAGAAAAGTTGTATATAAGTTAATGGTATTAAATGAAGAATATATATATATATATATATATATAGTTTTAAAAGCAAAAGTATGTTAGGTATATAAAAACACTCTTATTCATATATATATATATATATATATATAGTCGTAAACTCATGGTTGGTGAATGTTTAAAGGTTTTTGTTGGTTCATTATTATTATTATTAGTAAATTTTAAATATGATCAAGTAAAAGTAAAAAAATAAACATGTAAATTGATGCCTTTATAATAAATAGTGAGGAAATTAGTGGTTGAAATCACAACTATTGATTTATTGGGACGACTAAGAATATTCCATCAATATTTAATGTTGTCCATACAAAATTGATTAAGACCTAAAAACCTATCAAATGTACCCATTGTCAATAGGTGTACGCCTTTCGGCATAAATATCTAAATTCGTAGCTTGGATTGATCATCATGTTATCACTCCAAGAAACTCTTAGGGTTGTAAGCTAAAGATGCTTGGTAACTTAAGAAATTTGATAATTAGGTGTATCTAGATCAATGGGATAATTCAAGGGCTAATGAGAAGAACAATTTATCATGCATTAGAATGAGCCAGTGCTTTTAGAAATCAATAATCAGATAAAGTAATTGGAATATGGTATGAAGAACACTAATCTAGATAACCAAGTACATTAACATGCAGGGTCATACAATATAGTAAGAGATCCTTTAATTCAAATTCATGAGCTAAATAAGAAGATAACAGTTCTTAAAAGCTTAACTAAATTGAATCAAAGTACAAAGTAATGCAACACATGAACAAATCTGACATTGGTAGCAAAGACTGTGATTCATATCAAGATAAGAGTCTAAGTACATGAGCCAAAATGTATCCAGAATTGACCCCTTAGTGCTCCAAATGTCTTTGGATTTATAGCCTTACAACATGAAATCTAGATCCTTGAAAGATGGATCAGATTTTCTAAAAATAGTCAAATCAAAATAGATACAACAAGTGTAGGATGAGATCCTATAAAAATGGATCTAGAATACTAAAAATGGAAAGTCAAAACAAAATAGGAAAAGATCCTATCTAAGAAGTCAAACTCTATCTTGATAGCCTTCATATCCTCCAAACTCTTTGACAGATGTAGAAGACCTTCCAAGGCTGATGAATCTTCATAAGAAATTCGAATTTGCCACCTTTGGCAAAAAAGACAATTTTTTTCTCGTGAACTAGGTCACCATTTTCACTTTTCCACCTTCTTAAACATTAAATACATCAAGATAAAACCTTAAATCTGATGTATTTAATTATTATGCATCTTTAGAAACCAACCTCGAAAGATTTGGTTGAGAAAAAGTCAAATTTGGGCAAAAATACGACCTTGCTGCCATGTAACAGGTTTCATCATTTTCACTTTTCCACCTTCTTAAACATTAAATACATCAAGATAAAACCTTAAATCTGATGTATTTAATTATTATGCATCTTTAGAAACCAACCTCGAAAGATTTGGTTGAGAAAAAGTCAAATCTGGGTAAAAAGACGACCTTGCTGCCATGTAACAGGTTTCACCAACTAATTTTCCTTGAATCCACCCCTTTAGCTGGTGAAAAGGAAAGCTTTCAACAGCTAACTAGTGGATTTCAAAACCAATAAGCTGGTGAAAACCTAAATTGTTTTAATGAAAACTGCCTTGGGAAAAATCAAATTTCTCAGCCGTGGAGAGTTCGTTTTACATGCTTGAATAGTCGATTGACATCTGGAAATCCTAAGATTTCCAATGGTTCTTTCAAATCTGAATTTAGAGCTCGAAAAGGCAGTCAAAAGTCCCCCACAATATTAGGCATCGTTTTTCAAACAAATTTCAGAATGAATCATTTCAGGAGATAACATTGGCAGTCAAATATTATTCGATGTGCTTCTGATGTGTCTCAGATGTGATGACACATGTCTTTAGTAGCTGAAATCTTTCACCAGCTATGAACAAGGTTTTAGTTGACCATTTAAACATTCACATCCTATATCTCCACGAATCTTTGAAGCTGAATATTTCATGATTTGGTGATTAATCCTTCGATGCTCCCATACCCTTTTAATCACTCCAAAATTGCTTTGCTCCAACTTAACTTTCCAAAATTTTCTTTCTGTAGTTTCACTAGCTAATTTGCCTTACGATCTGCTAGTTAGCTGGTGAAAGCTCTTCTTTTCATCAGCTAACTGGTTATAATTTCACCTTTTGTGCTGGTGAAAGCTCTGTCTTTATCTTTGAGAAGAAAATTATGCAAAGTAGCAATGATCCTGCATAGAGTGCTTGATCTAACATTCTGGCTAAATAAAATCCCAAGGAGATATGTCTGATCCAGAGCAGTAGAGAAACTTTGACGGTGCATCAATACAGAATGAGAAGGGACTTAATGATACACTTGGTGTATCGACATACAGCTTGATTCATGGTTGATCTATGGGTTATGTGTCGATTTGTGTATCAATTCATAGCTTGACTCATGACTTGAAACATGGCTTGGATTTAGTTTGTATGTTGCATGACTTCAGTGACATATGGACTCGGAATTTGGCACTTGTGCTTGGGCATTGGTGTTAAAGCTGGTCTTTGTATGGTTTATGTGTTGAATGCGCTTGACATTTGGACTCAAGATTTAGCTTGACTCATTGCTTGGTGCACTAGGCTCGATGTATTGCATGGCTTGATTTAAGATAGACTAGGCTCACCTAGGCACACACCACTATTGCTTTTTGGGGAATTTTTTGGAATAAAAATACGGATTTTATCAAAGTATAAAAGACATAAAAACAATGGAATGACATTTTGTTATTTGTATCTTGTATTGCAGGTCCAGAGGCATAAAAACAAAAGATTTTTTAGAAAAGTAATCAAGCAGGAGCTTGATGAACACTATGGAGGTTAAGATATTGGAAAGAAACTGAAGAAAATGATAAATCATTTGAAGAGTGATGGAAATACTCATCAAAATACCAATGCGTTTTTTATCGCTAACAACTGGCTCCAACTGGGATGGAGACCTCCCTGCGAGGTTTCCAAGAACCTAGTAGTTCCAGTAGCCTTTAGCATTGGGCATGGAGTCATCTGGCCTGTGCAACTGTTCCTCTGCAAACCTACAGCCTGCCTATAGCTTGCCTGTAGCCTGCCCGTAGCTTGCCTGTAGCCTGCCTGTAACTTGCCCTGCTTATTTATGAGCTCAACAACTGAAAAGATCTAGTTGCTCGTATGGCGAGCTTATTCTTTTGCCTACTCCTACACTAACCAACTGTACTACCTCTTATCAAGTGAATTCATGCTTCCAATGAAGCCATGTGAGAAACTGATTTACTGACATCATGCTAGATCTTGGCCCGAAAAATAATGGAAGCCATGTCATGCAAAAAAGAGGTTTGAACAGATGATAAAGACAATATTCTTCTGAAAAAAATACTTTAATGCATTTTCTACTCATAGATTCCAAATAGTTATCAACAGGGTCATAATGTCATAAAGAAATACCTCTTTGAGTTGTCGATCCAACTGACTGTATTGCAGCTACTAATTGCTTTCATTGGTCTCAATGTTGAATGTAAATTGTTCTTCTTCTGTCGAAAGAGAATGTAAACTCAACTGCTGATCTGAACCTCTCTTCTCTTCTTCACCATCAGTGGTCTCAATGTTGAAAACAAACTGTTCATCCTCTGTCAAAGAGTCATATAAGAAGGAATGTTGATCTGAACTTTCTAGCACATCATCCTCCTCGTTGTATCTGCTGCAATCTTCCTGATGTTCTAGTTGAAGATTAGACAGTCCTTGCAAATATGGAAACTCTAAGTTGCCCTCATTATCCTCTTCTTCATGTGTGTTGCAATTCCCCTGTGTCTGCAAATCAAAAAATTGAAAGCTGTCCTTACTATCTGTTGTAGATATGAAACTATCTTCTACTGACATGTCAATCTGCTCATCATTTTTCAAATTTTCAAAATGGAAATCGGATCTTCATCACAACCATGTTTAAAAAATGCATTTAATACAATGTTAAAAGCATCACAATGGTTATCATAATGTGAATCATCAATCTCTTGATAACGAAGAGTATTCTCGATAGCAGTGTACTCTTCATTAACATCTGAGTTTTTAGTCAATAAATGAAATTCATGACAACATTCAGGATAGAGAAGATCGTTTGGAAAATGGTCTTTACAAAACACATGAAAAGAAGCATGAAAAATCTGCCAAAGAGTTGATACTGGCATAAGGCAGAGACCGGTACCAATCATGAGCAATTCCCTCTAATGAGAAATAGAAGCGCCGGATCTGAACATCGTCATGCACAACTTGCAACTGATGCATGTAATCATGAAAGTCCAGCAAATGTTCAGCTGGCACTTCCCATTCTTCTCCTCGAAATCTGGGAAGACTATTTTCCCATTCATCTCTACTAGGCACTGGATTAGGGAAACCAACAATTTTTGAAAAATCACAGAATACATACCTCTTAGCAAAGATTTGGTTCATGTCATACCGGTGGAGTCACCAACAGATTTCTGAACAATGGAGTCGCCACTGAATTCATCCTTCATGGAGTTGTCAGATAGATTATTACAACCAATTGATGTCCAGGCTTTGTCTATCATCAAAGCTGGATCTAATGCCGTATCCCAGGGAAGCTGAGCTTCGATCTCCTCTCCCCGGCAATGGCACCAATTTGTTATCACTCCAAGAAACTCTTTAGGGTTGTAAGCTAAAGATGCTTGGTAACTTAAAAAATTTGATAATTAGGTGTATCTAGATCAATGGGATAACTCAAGGGCTAATGAGAAGAATAATTTATCATGCATTAGAATGAGCCAGTGCTTTTAGAAATCAATAATCAGATAAAGTAATTGGAATAGGGTATGAAGAACACTAATCTAGATAACCAAGTACATTAACATGCAGGATCATACAAGATAGTAAGATATCCTTTAATTCAAACTCATGAGCTAAATAAGAAGATAACAGTTCTTAAAAGTTGAGCTAAACTGAATCAAAGTACATAGTAATGCAACACATGAACAAATCTGACATTGGTAGCAAAAGAAGACTGTGATTCATATCAAGATAAGAGTCTAAGTACATGAGCCAAAATGTATCCAGAATTGAACCCTTAGTGCTCCAAATGTCTTTGGCTTTATAGCCTTACAAGATGAAATCTAGATCCTTGAAAGATGGATCAGATTTGCTAAACATAGTCAAATCAAAATAGATACAACAAGTGTAGGATGAGATCCTATAAAAATGGATCTAGAATACTAAAAATGGAAAGTCAAAACAAAATAGGAAAAGATCCTATCTAAGAAGTCAAACTCTATCTTGATAGCCTTCATATCCTCCAAAATCTTTGACAGATGTAGAAGACCTTCCAAGGCTGATGAATCTTCATAAGAAATTCGAATTTGCCACCTTTGGCAAAAAAGACAATTTTTTGCTCGTGAACTAGGTCACCATTTTCACTTTTCCACCTTCTTAAACATTAAATACATCAAGATAAAACCTTAAATCTGATGTATTTAATTATTATGCATCTTTAGAAACCAACCTCGAAAGATTTGGTTGAGAAAAAGTCAAATCTAGGCAAAATTACGACCTTCCTGCCATGTAACAGGTTTCACCATTTTCACTTTTCCACCTTCTTAAACATTAAATACATCAAGATAAAACCTTAAATCTGATGTATCTAATTATTATGCATCTTTAGAAACCAACCTCGAAATATTTGGTTGAGAAAAAGTCAAATCTGGGCAAAAATACGACCTTTGCTGCCATGTAACAGGTTTCACCAGCTAATTTTCCCTGAATCCGCCCCTTTAGCTGGTGAAAAGGAAAGCTTTCAACAACTAATTAGCGGATTTCAAAACCAATAAGCTAGTGAAAACCCAGATTTTTTTAATGAAAACTGCCTTGGGAAAAATCAAATTTCTCAGCCGTGGAGAGTCCATTTTACACGCTTGAATAATCGATTGACATCTAGAAATCCTAAACTTTCCAATGGTTCTTTCAAGTATGCATTTAGAGCTCGGAAAGGCAGTCAAAAGTCCCCCGCAATATTAGGCATCGTTTTTCAAACAAATTTCAGAATGAATCATTTCAGGAGATAACATTGGCAGTCAAATATTATTCGATGTGCTTCTGATGTGTCTCATATGTGATGACACATGTCTTCAGTAGCTAAAATATTTCACCAGTTGTGAACAAGGTTTTAGTTGACCATTTAAACATTCACATCCTATATCTCCACGAATCTTTGAAGCTGAATATTTCATGATTTGGTGATTAATCCTTCGATGTTCCCATACCCTTTTAATCACTCCAAAATTTCTTTGCTCCAGCTTAACTTTCCAAAATTTTCTTTCTGTAGTTTCACCAGCTAATTTGCCTTATGATCTGCTAGTTAGCTAGTGAAAGCTCTGCTTTTCATCAGCTAACTGGTTATAATTTCTCCTTTTGCGCTGGTGAAAGCTCTGTCTTTATCTTTGAGAAGAAAATTATGCAGAGTAGCAATGATCCTCCATAGAGTGCTTGATCTAACATTCTGGCTAAATAAAATCCCAAGGATATATGTATGATCTAGAGCAGCAGAGAAACTTTGACGGTGCATCAATACAGAATGAGAAGGGACTTAATGATATGCTTGGTGTAACGACATACAGCTTGATTTGTGGCTAATCTATGGGTTATGTGTCGATTTGTGTATCAATTCATAGCTTGACTCATGACTTGAAACATGGCTTGGATTTAGTTTGTAGGTTGCATGACTTCGGTGACATATGGACTCGGAATTTGGCACTTGCGCTTGGGCATTGGTGTTAGAGCTGGGCTTTGTATGGTTTATGTGTTGAATGCGCTTGACATTTGGACTCAAGATTTGGCTTGACTCATTGCTTGGTGCGCTAGGCTTGATGTATTGCATGTCTTGATTTAAGATAGACTAGGCTCACCTAGGCACACACCACTATTGTTTTTTGGGGAATTTTTTGGAATAAAAATACGAATTTTATCAAAGTATAAAAGACATTAAAACAATGGAATGACATTTTGTTATTTGTATCTTGTATTGCAGGTCCAGAGGCATAAAAGCAAAGGATTTTTTAGCAAAGTAATCAAGTAGGAGCTTGATGAACACTATGGAGGTTAAGATATTGGAAAGAAACTGAAGAAAATGATAAATCATTTGAAGAGTGATGGAAATACTCATCAAAATACCAGTGCGTTTTTTATCGCTAACACATCAGACTATAGAAAATTTGACACTCTAATGGGCCCAGAAAATGAAATGCTAATCACTCAGACGTGGCAATCAGCTGGCCACCATAGTAAATTTTAAATATGATCAAGTAAAAGGAAAATAATAAACATGTAAACTGATGTCTTTATAATAGTGAGGAAGTTAGTGGTTGAAATCACAACCATCGATTTATTGGGATGACTAAGAATATTCCATCAATATTTAATCTTGTCCATACAAAATTGATTAAGCCCTAAAAACCTATTAAATGTACCCATTGTCAATAGGTGTATGCCTTTTGGCATAAATATCTAAATTCGTAGCTTGGATTGATCATTAGATTATAGAAAATTCGACACTCTAATGGGCCCACAAAATGAAACAATAATCAGTCAGACGTGGCAATCAGCTAGCCACCGTAGTAAATTTTAAATATGATCAAGTCAAAGTAAAAAAATAAACATGTAAATTGATGCCTTTATAATAGTGAGGAAGTTAGTGATTGAAATCACAACCATTGATTTATTGGGACAACTAAGAATATTCCATAAATATTTAATCGTGTCCATACAAAACTGATTAAGCCCTAAAAACCTATTAAATGTACCCATTGTCAATAGATGTACGCATTTCAGCGTAAATATCTAAATTCATAGCTTGGATTGATCATCAGACTGTAGAAAATTCAACACTCTAATGGTACAAGTTTTTACATGTTTAAAATTTAATTTCGTGGCTTGGATTGATCATCAGACCTGAATAAATTTTGCATGGGATCTATGCTTGGCATTCAAAATATTTTCCAGTGTCCCATATATTATTTGATATGGGACATTTTAATAAATCAAAGACACTGCATGGACGAAATCGTTTGTTCTTTAGGGAACATTTATTTATGATTTGGGCTGGCGAAAGCAGGCTAAAATATTGTAACTCCATGTTTATTAGGCACCTGTGTTTTCAAAGTGGTTTGGGAGGTCCATGCCAGTGGTTTATGAATTCCTATCATCAGTTTATCATTTACACTAGCGGTTCCAGTGACAAGGTTTATCCATAATTTTCCAGTATTGAACTTGGAGATGGGGTTCCCATGGAAGAGATGTGATTGAACAAACTTGGCTCAGTGACTTCTTTTATTGGTTGGCTAAAAAAGAAATTAAGAAATGGAAATGTGATCAGATTCTTAAAGGAAAAATTGTAATTAGGTCAAGGAATTGATGAAAATTATTGATTTTAGCACATGAATAGATGTTGTCAAACTAAAATTGATTTCTACAACTGCAACTAACAAAAACATTGATTGGATGGCTATGTCAAACTAAATTGAATTTCAATAAATATCTACCCTACTGCCTAGCTAATTCCCCTTTCCAACCTTAATTTTATGGTTCAAACGATTTAAATAAAAACATAAAATGAATGAAAGCAACCTCAAGGGTGCAGGAACTACATGAACAAAAATTAAGGCGAGAAGATAATCATAGTGAAAAATCACACAATGGGTATTATTCAATTCTGAACCAGGGGTTGCAATTCACATTCATGTTTTCATGGGCAATCAAACTAAATGCGAAGAGTCACCCAAAATCATAAGGAAATTAATGCATATAACTCACCTCCGATCCTAGTTTCTTGAGGCATTGTATCAAGGTGGCCCTGTCCTTTTTCTAGAGAGATGCCTCATTGAGGGCTCTGCCATCTTTGAATAGCTTCCATACTTGATCATTGTCTTTCTTATAAGCCCGACATCCTTCTGATGAGGGGGAGCCTCTTCTATGGGAATGCATGATGATGAACAAAAGACTTTTTTATTTACTAGTTAAGTTCACAGTCTCTTCTCTTCTCAGTGATTCCTTCTTCCTTTCAGACGGGGACTACTTCGAAATCTGCTCTTCTTCGGCTCGAAGGACCCTACCCGCCTTGGCCGTCCACCACCTTCGTTGTGTTGCTTGTGCAGCCCACCACCGTTTTCACTCGTGGCTGGTGAAGGCCCAAAGGTTTCAGTTGGCCTAGAAAATGAAACGTTAATCACTCAGACGTGGCAATCAGCTAGCCACCATAGTAAATTTTAAATATGATCAAGTAAAAGTAAAAAAATAAACATTTAAATGGATGCCTTTATAATAGTGAGGAAGTTAGTGGTTGAAATCACAACCATTGATTTATTGAGACGACTAAGAAATTAGAATATTCCATCAATATTTAATCTTGTCCATACAAAATTGATTACGACGTAATGAAATCTAATTAAAAAAGCAAAAATATGTTAAAGAAAAGTTGTATATAAATTAATGGTATTAAAAAAAGAATATATATATATATATATATATATATATATATATATATATATGAATTAATATATGTTAATAAAAAAATTTAAAAGAGGAAATTTGAAAACGAACATGAACCTTATATTTTTTTGTTAAATAACAAAATAATAATAATAATTTAAATATATAATTAAATTTAAATATATAAATATATAATTTAAAAAATTGAAGGTTAGCACCATGGTCGTGCCATGGCATCCATGGACGAGCTCAAGCAGCCGACCATGGCCATGCACCCATAAGGGTTGGCTCTGCCCTTTCTTAGACTGCATAAACAAATTAAAACAATAAATAAATAAAGGTAACAACAAGTGCAAACCTACTTTCGTGAGCATTGGGAAAATCAAGCCATTGTAGGCCATGGGCTATGGTCGTGCGCGCCCAAGAACCCTCGACCATGCCTTCAAACCCCTTCAAACGCCCAGCTGAGAATGAGAGAAGAAAAAAAATATAATGGGTTGTGCCCCTCTTAGAGCTCAGGGAGGTTGGGCATGGCCATGTGTTGTGCACCCATGGAGGCCACGACCAACCATCCCCAAACCTGTGTGATGGAGCCATCACCAATGAAAAAAACAAAAAAAAACTAAATGGTTTTGTTGCACGACCTGCGTGACAGAGAAGAGTGTTGAAGGGAAGAGCCGACCTAGCAGCCATGACCATGCTCAAGCCCCTTCAAAAACCCTTACCAACAATCTGTGTAGAGAAAATAGTTCCAGTGGATGAAAGAATGAGGGGTGAGAGCTTGGGAAGATAAGATTTTAAGTAGAGGTTGATTTTTTTATTGCCAGAATAGGAGGGGGAAGCATGTTAATCTATTATATTTTAATTTAAATTTTTTTAATTAATATATTAATATAATTTATTTATTTTTAATTTTATATATCAATTTAATTTTGTTATGTTTATTTTTTGCTGAAAACTCTTTAAGTATTTTCTCATGATTTATGGATAGTAAATAGGTAATGATTAAATTCTTCAAGTTAAAAAAGAAACACATATTTATAATCATTAGGTCCACTCATATACTATACATATTTGTTTGTTTTATTATATTAAAAATTATGTTACATTAATAAAATTTATTTTATTATTATAAAAAACAAATATATGAGGTTAATAAAAAGAATGGGTTATACATGAAGTTATTAAAAAAAATCCATTATACCTAAATTATATTTTTTACATATTTTATATACATATAGGAATAGTTATATATATATATACATCTTGAGTGAGCCTAATGGTTAAGAATATGTGTTTCCTCATAAGAGGTCACAAGTTCAAATCGAGAGGGGGGTAGGGTATGTATACCTTCGTAGACTTTACCAGTCAAAATTATCCAAGTGATTGCTCCTCCAAATAGTTTAAACACATAACCACTTGTACATTTCAAGCGATCAATATCTATAGCCCAATCAACATAAAAAATTCGACTAAAAACTCCCACTGCATGGGAAATATCTTGTCTAATACAGACAATTGCATACATCAAACTTCCAACAACAATAGCACAGGGTACCTATGACATGTTTTCTTCCTTGTCATGTCTCTTGGGACACTGATATGTAGATAACTTTACACCTACGGGAATAGGAACCTTGACCGGTTTACTTTCCTACATATTAAACCTCTACAATATCATCTCAACATATTTTCTCTTATTCAACCAAAGTTTCATGTTTGCATGATCTCTTTTAATATCCATTCCACAATGAAGTTAGCAACACCAAGATCATTCATGTCAAATTTGGAGGATAGCTTCAATTTAACCTCCTTGATAACATCCATGTTGTTTCCTACAAGCAACATGTCATCAACATACAACAATACATAAATGAATTGATTACCAGCCCACTTGGAATATACATAGTGATCAACCGTGCCTCTAACAAATCCCAGTCCAAGGGTGTCTGCATAAAACTTTTTGTACCACATCCTAGGTGATTGCTTCAAACCATATAGTGACTTCTTTAACTTACAGAGAAACTCCTTCTTTCCCTTCACTACAAATACTTATAGTTGTTTCATGTAGATTTCTTCTTCAATATCACCATGTAGGAACACTTTCTTCACATCCATCTACTCTACTTTAAGATCAAAAGTACCAACAATAAACAATAGGAATCTAATACAAGTTAATTTAGAAAAAGAAGAAAATATTTCACCAAAATAAATTCCCTCTACTTGGGAATATCCCTTTGCTACTAAGTGGGATTTGTACTTCTCCACTTTACCTTCTACATTCAACTTCTTCTTAAACAACAATTTTCTACAAACATTTTTTCTTCTAGATGGAAACTAAAGTATATCCCAAGCCCCATTCTTATCCAAGGAATCCATCTCTTCAATAATGACCTTCTTCCATAATTCACTATTCTCTGAATCCATTGCTTCCCTGATAGTTTTGGGATCATCATCAATAATAGATGAAGCAACATTAGCCTAAAAATTAGGTGGATTATACCTTTTTGGTTTCCTTCTTTCCCTCATTGATCTCCTCAATACTGAAGTATGAGGTTCTTCTTCTTCTTATTCATCTTCTTATGTTGAGATAGATTTTGCATCATCCAAATCAAACTTTATTTTATCAGGTTCTTCTTACCTTGGTAGGAGTTCCTATTTGGTAACATTTTTAACCTCTCTAAAAACAACATCCTGACTATAAACAATCTTCTTAGTTACTAGGTTCCAAAATTTATAACCTTTGATACCATCTTTATAACCAATAAAGATAAATTTTGTATCTTTATTATTTGACTTATTTTTTTTTTCCTTTGAAATATTTACATAAGAATCATATCCAAAAACTCTAAGATGTTTAAGAGAGGGTTTCTTACCATTACATGCCTCATGTGGATGACTGATCTTGGTGATCAATTTACCAAGTAACATGCAATATCCATTTAATCTACCCACAATTATTATCCTAACTCTACACCACTGAGCATCCTCCTTTCCTTCTCCATAAATGCTTTGTTCATTCTTTCTGCACCTCCATTTTGTTGAGGTGTGTATGGGGTACTCTTGTTCTTTGATATTCCACACTACTTACAAAATTATTCAACATCATTTTCGAAGAACTCTCCACCATTGTTTGTCCTCAATACCTCTATTTTCTTCTATTTCTTATTTCCTACCCTAGCCTTAATCTCTTTAAATTTATCGAATACCTCAGATTTATTTCTAAGAAAATAAATCCATGTGTTCCTTGAGAAGTCATCTATGAATGAAACATAATACATAGATTTACCTAGTGATGGAATAGGAACATGTCCAAAAACATCGTTATGTATCAACTATAAGAATCCCTTTTCTATTGAACCACCAGATGATAATCTTACCTGATTCTATTTACCATATATGCAATGTTCACATAAATCAAAATATAGTTTGCAATTAGATATGCCTTCAACCATACATTTACCATGTAATGCTCGAAGGATCTTCTCTCAAATATGTCCCAAGCTTTGATGCTATACCATGGTCCTCTCTCTAAGGATAGTAAAGATCATGTCTTCTTCATTTCTCTACTCAGGGACAATAGAATTGTTATACCCATCATTATAAGTACTTCCCAACAAATTATCTAGAGTTCCACACTGAACTCCCCTCATCATCACCATTTCTCTGAAACCATCTTGCAAGTTCCCTTTCCTAATAAAGTATTCACACGTGCATCATCCATTTTACTTACATATACTAGGCTCCTAGCTAGAGTTGGAATGTGCAAAACCCTAGGGACAGTTCTAATCCTTCCATATTTTAGCAACATCTTAACCTTTCCACGTCCCATGATTTTGGCTATCGATTCATCTCTTAGGAGGACATCATTGCCATCATACCTTTCATATTCAAAGAACTACTCCCTATGAGGAGTCATATGAAACTAAGCATCAGAGTTGATCAACCATACGACACGATTTTCATGTGTACATGTAGATTCCAGGTAAACATCACCTCCCTTTTTGTAGGTTTTCTCTTTTGTGGAAGAGGAATCATCAGATTCCTTTTCTTTATCAACATTTTTAGACCTGCAATGTTTCTCATAATGCGCAACCTGACTAGATTTCCAACATTTCCTCAAAGATTTTCCTGGAGATCTATATACACATTTATATTTAGATCTCCCCCCCCAAAGACTTATTTTTATTTCTATATTGGGGATGACCTATTACAAATAAAGCATATGTGCTCTGACTATCCATGATTTTCCAACTCATCTCTTCAAATAAAAAGGATGCAACTACATCCTCAAACTTCAATGAAAATTTAGTGGTACTACCAATTGTTACAACCAGATTATCATAGGAGTATGGAAGATAACATAACAAGGTAACACACTTATCTTCTTTCACAATCTTAATATCAATAGAGAAAATTTAACTTACCAAAGTATTGAATTAATTTATACAATTTGTCACATAATCTCCATCTTCCATCCTAATATGATAAAACCTCTTTCAAAGAAACAAATTGTTTACCAGAGACTTTGATTGATACACATTCCCTAACTTCTCCCATATTTCCTTGGCTGTATATTCTCCCGAGACATTCAATAAAAATGAATCTACAAGGAAGAGTGGAATCATAATCTTTTCACTTATTTCCATCTTCTCCCAATATTATTGCATTGTACCAGTAGGTTGTGTACAAGGATTCATAACAATCCATTATTATTTTCCTACAAGAAGGTCCTCCATCTTGAGATTCCATAGCTCAAAGATTTGACTATTAAATTTCTCAATCGCAATTCTATAAGTTCTCTCCATTCTTCTTAAACACATGAATCACCACTGCAAAGCTCCCATTGAATCCTTCTTTATCACATATCCAAGATAAACTTGATCTGTAAAAAATTAGCCAAATCCTTAACAACAAAGGTGTCCCCTTGAAGCCAAACACGAGCTCTGATAGCACATGTAAGTTTTAAACCTATGAAGTAAAACAATGCATACATATTCTTAAGAAAAACATAAATTAATCAATGGATCATACACAATACATAGAGATTTATGTTGGAAACATTTAACTGAGGGAAAATCATCCTTCATTGGTGACACACCTCTCAACTCTTCCTTGTATTAATTTCACCATTCACAATACAACATATACAATATTTTAGGTATTCCACAACTTTCAAAACCCTAATTCATTAACCTTTATTAGATTACAACCCTAACCCCTTAATCTGGGATTAAATTAGAAAACCGCTAAAATAACAACAAAAAAAACCAACAAAAATGTTTTGGGGGTGTTTCCATGAACCATGTCGGCTTAGGGTGTTGTCCTTTATCGGGCAGAGGGGCCCATGTTTCCCCCCTGCAACCCCCTTAGGAATGCTCGATGCAAGCGTGCACCACTACTGCTGGAGGGGATCATGAAAATCCAACGCCCCCCCCCTCCCCCCCCATGCAAAAAATATAACACATACCCAACAAGGATGAAAGAAAACATAAGAAACATGGTTATGTATTTCAAGATTATGGACTAGATGAATTTGTATACAACTATATGAACTTAGTTGTTAGTACAAACCTACAACTATAAACATTGCCAAGGATGAAATCATTAGAGGTACCATACTTCCCGCGTTACTCTGAGAATGAGAAGTTAATGGATACCATTAATATTAGAATTGATCTTGATGGTCTACTTGAATGACCATAGATAAGTAGAAATGTATGTGTGTTGTTTTCTATTTTCTATTATATTTCAAGGTATGTGTCTTGTTTTTTTATTATTATTAAATTTTCAATTAATTTATAAATTATTCCTATTTTTTATTAATGAATGAGTCTAACATTGTTGTCCTTCATTGTGTGAGGTTATCCAAAAAATCATTAGAACATGAAGGCCCGTAATGGCATTTTTCAACACCGCTCCAATAATTTTTAGAAAGATGGATTTGGGATTGTATTCAATAGTATATAATATAAGCTAATGAAAACCTTTTATTTCACATGCAAATATAGCTTACAATGAAAAAAAAGACTTCATGAGGTGAAAAGGCCTCCATGTGTATGTCGCTAATCTGTAAATTTATCTTTATTTAACGGATTAAATGAGTGTACATTCTTTTTTTTCTAAGGAAAAAAATCTACTTCTTCTTCTAGTAGAATATAAAAAACAATGGTAATATTCTCCAAGAACTGTCTAAAAAGGTCCTTGAAGAGGGAATCAAGTACTAAAAAAACATATATAAGAAAAAGCTCAACAAAAATATTTAGATACCTATAAAGACATTGTCATGTTTGTATTAACTAAAGTCCTTTAAATGGTTGTAATTTGTGATTTCAACTTGAAAAGAATTTTCATCATTGGAATCATATGGTTATCTACCTCGGCAGGGACAAATAAGGAAAAGCTTAAAAGATGGGGAAATGCTTAGATGAGGACTTTCAAACCATTTCTCCCTCGAAAAGTCACGTGGATGACAAATAAGTTGAGCATAGCCTTTCTTTAGGTTTTATAGGTTGGACACATTGAAATCCAAAGAAAGAGGTGAGGCTATTGCGAAAGTTTAAAATTGATTTCAAGAATAAAAAAGTATGAATTAAAGGTTATAGTACAAAAGAGCACAAAGGAGAAAGTTCAACCACTAGTTTGAGATACTTAAATAGGAATGGATAACGCTGCAAGGGTGGGGTGAGATGGTAGTGTGTTTAACTTAACAAATATATCTTTTGGTTTTTTATTCAACCCCGGCAAATCTAATAATGAAAGAGAGAAAAGTCATTTTACTTTAACAATAAATATTCATTTCTTCAATAAAAAAAAAGTTGAATATGAATATATTATATGTTTTTTATGAGAGGAGTTTTTAGTTAAAAAAATTAATATTTGCATATTGTATATAAATGACATTGTTTCTATAATGACGATATTTGTGCAAAGTTTGAAATTCTTTAATTGGAGGCACTTATGACATTTTGAAGAAATTATCTTATTTTATCCTATTGAAGATATATGAAATCTTGGGTAAGTTATCATTTATTTTATTTAAATCATCACTAGATTGAAAGTAAGAAGTGTTATTGGAAATTCAAGCACATTGAAAATTCTAGCATTTGAATAATGATGTTTTTTTTATTGGAATAACCAAGAGTTTAAATGTAAGAGGTGATAAACTTTGAATTAACAAATACAACCAGGGCCATTTTCATAAAAATTTTATGAGAAGTGAAACATCTATCTCAATCACATAAAGAAGCAAGAGCAAGGTGATAGATTTTTAGATCTCGTACTTTATAAAAGTTCTTAATAGTCCATGAATACCTTTAAACATGTAATAAAAATAATAATTTTTTATTAAAAAATATAAAAATAACTGATTTTATTAAAATTAAATTAAATTAAAAAGATTTTTTTTTAACTATAATAAAATTTATTGAGTAATATAAACATTCTATTTTATTTTATTTTTTTAAATCATAATAAAATTTATTATTTATAATATTTAGTAATAAAAAAACATTATTTTATTTTCAAAAAATTATTAAAAAAAAATTAATGATAATTTTTGAAAAATAAAAATTAATTAAAATATCATTTAATAATAAAAAAATAGAGATTTTGTTAAAATTTACTTGACCGGATTCCGATCGATTCCTGCCAAAAAAGACCCAAAAGTAAAATGTTTAGCCAACGCTGCTGCGCCATGAGCTATTTACACTGCTCACACTTTTTGTCTGTACTGCATTGTTTGAGAGTCAAACCCTATTCTCAGACAGAATGAATATGACTCTGTAGCAACGCATGCGTCTGCTATGCACAGTAGGTTCCCGTGCGTCATAATGACCAGCAATGAATGAACAAATAATCGAACAAAGAGGAATTACATGTGCATTGTATGTGGGGTCTTCTTACAGTACGATGCAGTGCGGGGCATGTGGACTTCATTTCTATTCTCCCTCTGCCAAGGTTGAGAAAGGGAATTCGTCAATGGTCATCCTTACCCTGGGGTCTTCTTTCTGATAAAAACGATATTTTAGGACTGGCCAGTACATGACAGCCAGCCGCCTCCTTTCGGCGTAGCGGTTGAAGATTCGGTAAAGGTAAATGCCTGCACAGTGCTTCATTTGAACCTTTCGGCTAAATTCGAACTTTTAATAAGGCGTCTTTGTAATGGTGAAGCTTGACCATGTTAGTCCATGGAGTAGGTTAACTCAGGAGCAAACAGATCCGTTTTTTAAGAAAAAAAAAATGGTTTTAATTTTTCAAGGGTAGTCCGAGTTTTGTTTGGTACTAATAAAGTTTCATGTATTTCAGAAACCTTCTCTTAGGGGTTTTGCCCCATTTTAAACCAACTCTTCTGGATTGGTCAGAAATTAGATCGATTTTAAATCACTCTGATGGCATGGGCTAAATGTTCTATTTTTGGGGTTTTTTGGTTAGAATTCGGCTATGTAAATCTGGACAAAATCGCTATTTTCTGTTGTTTAAATTGCATTTCTGAATACATAAATGGATTCAGCTTGCTGAAAAAGCCTTGAAACAATTGGATTATACAAACTTAACCATTCAAATCTGCAAATCCAACCATTCCTCACCGAATTTAGGGCAAACTCAAATAGAAAAAGTCACTAGAAAACTTCCAAAAAATAGAACGTTTAGACTACAAAACCAAACGGCAGAAAGACTTGCCAAAAAGACAGGACTTGACAGAAAGATAACTCTAGAGAGAAGATTGCTCTAGAGTTAAGATTAATCCCGAGTTAGCCTACCCCGTTAGTCTACTGCCGAGTCGCTGTGGGTCCTGGCTGTTTATTTCATAGGAAAGTGAATCATTTGCCCGATGGGATTTAAAGCTCGGGTTGGCCAACAGATCCTACATGCTGCTCTGTTAAAAGCGCCGATTGGGAGGCCCATCGCCTCGTGAAGGCCGTAAACGATCCAGATATGTACAACGGAAAGCGGTTTCCATGGATCGGCTAGATCATAGATAGCAGTTACCATGGTTACCATGGATCTGTTAGATGATAGATAGCGGTCGCCATGGATTTGATGTTTTTTTGAATGAAGTTGACGGCATCAAGGCCCGCCGAAGCCTTGGATAGAATATCTCAACCTGGATTATTTAGAAGAGTACTATATATCTGATGTATTTGAATACTATTGTCGAAGGACAAACGAGGTAACTGAGTGTTTTCGAGGGAATCGGATCGAAACCTGTGATTCGAAACGCTTTTGCGAAGATTGCTTCTTTCCAGCAGTATTATCTTAGCCTGGTGTTCGACGATGCCGGGTTCTCGCTTTATTTCGATTCCAAAATTTGTTTCTGCCCATCCTCCGTCGGCCTTGGTCGGCCCCGGCATCAATGGCCCCTTAATTCAATCTTTATACGGCTCATCAGGCCTGGCGGCACCCCGGCCTTTGTTCGACGAGAGTATAGAGAACTCGTTTCGTCCCAGCATTGCGGTCATAGTCGGCGTCCTCATCATGATGTTTACTCTCACGTTTCTCCTCCTCCTCTATGCTAAACACTGCAAGCGAAACACTGCGGGAGACGAAAGAGGATCGGCGCTTCCCGCCTCGAGACAGAGGGTTTCGGGAGTCGATCGTGCGGTCGTGGAGTCGCTTCCTCTGTTAAAATTCTCGTCCCTGAAAGGCAAGAAGGAGGGGCTAGAATGCGCGGTCTGTCTGAGTAAGTTTCAAGAACCGGAGACCTTGAGAGTGCTCCCTAAATGCAAACACGCGTTTCACGTCGACTGCGTGGATACATGGCTCCACGCCCACTCCACTTGCCCGCTGTGCCGTCACAGGGTCGAGGCCCGAGATGTCCTTCTGGCAGAAGAGGTATGGCAGGCAGGCAGAAAGTCTTCTGCTTCCTCTAGCAATTCGATCGACTTGCGGGACGACGGCCCAGTCCGGATTTTCGTGCAGCGTGAAACTGTCATAGAAGAGGAAAGGGAACAATGCGCCAGTAGACTTAGAGCAGACAATAGACGACGACGAGAAGGCTGTGGAAGCAGTCGGTGGGAAAGCGGCGTCAGGTTCGGTTGTCTCCAAACTTTTGCCACCGGAAATATGAAGGACGGATTGCTGTTCGAAGCAGCAGAAATGGCGGATAGTGGGCGGTTCGTTCACAGGTTCGCGCATCGCATCACAGTCTCAGATGTAATTTTTCAGCACCGATGGAGCGACTTTAAGCCATCCGATTTGGCAGCCCTGGACTCTGATCGTATGCTGTGGAAGCAGGGCAGCGGGCTTGTTAATGGAAGAATGATCCCTAACTCCCACAGGCGGTCCATGTCTGAGATAACTTCCTTCAACAGTTCTTCCAAGTCTCGAACCGGCAACATATCCCAAGAGGCATTTCCTGAGAAGACGAGAACATGGTTGTCAATAGCATTGAGTACTATTAAGTGGTTTGCAGAGAGGGAGAAGCAAAGTGTTTCTGACTCTCCTGCATAGTGTTCTGTTCTAGTCTTCCCTCCCTTCTTCTACGTTACACATATTTCTAATTAAACTGCTTTCGGATTGCTAATTTCTTTGCGCTTTCTCATAGTGCTTGCATGCTGCTGTTGCATCTTGCATTTCTACTTAAATTCTATCCTTGCAGTTTTTATATAGTTTATGTTCATGAAGAAGTGATGTACTGTATCGTAACCATAATTGAGCTCTGTGTGGGTTGTTTAGTCTCTGTTATATTTTATGGTGCGCTATTATTCACTGTGTTTTCATAAAGCAAAATAATACTGCGCAGCCTGCCAGACAGACACTCGAGGCTCATGTGCATGAGAATTTACAATATCTGGATTCTGCCAGTTCAGTACTAAACATTTTTCTTTTCTGAAAGAGACAATACAGAGAATCAACATAACAGAGAAAAGGGCAACCAAGCGAACAACCAGTTGGGAGTAAGTTAACTAGGGAGTAATCTTCCTTCTGTAATTCTGTTTTTACTCAATAAACTAAAAGTTTGAGTTTTGCATGGATTATAGTTTTATGTATTTCATTTCAGAATTTTATCTGTTTTTACTCAATAAACTAAAAGTTTGAGTTTTGCATGGATTATAATTTTATGTATTTCATTTCAGAACTTTATTGTCAGGGGTTTTGCTTCATTTTAAACCAACCTAAATGCTCAAAAAATTGATCAGATTTCTGAATTAACCATAAATTTAAAAACAAACGACCAAAAAACCTGCAGGAAGTAACTCTTACTCCCTAGTTAGCCCACTCCTTTCAGTCTGAAATCCAGGCAGATTGTTACAGTAATATACGGACCAGTACATAAAAACCATAACATGATATGTATTGTATTTTATGAAAACACTACGTGTTATAATTGAACTTCTTAACTGTACAAATAGATTCTATGCTAAAGATCGTTGGACCCTCGTGGAGACAAAGCATCTGGTGAGTTGCGGGGGCTAAGATAGCTGGTTACACCTGAGTGGAAACAAAATCATTGGCAAAGTTGTAAGGTTTATTGTAATGATGAGTATGTTTAACTTTTTATTAAATATTCAGATTATGTTAGATTATATTTTTATAACTTTAATTTTTAATTTATTAAATTTAATTAAATATTATTATTTTGTAAATAATTTATAATATTTATGAACAAAATCAATTTTTGAAGAGAATTTTTATGATAATTCTTTAATAAAATATAAAATATTTTATTATATATAGAGTGTAAATATATATTATTAATTTTATTTTAGAGATTTTGCGTTTAGTTATTGAAATAAGATTATAATTATGTATTTAATTACAAGTATATTTTTTTGAGAGAAAAGTGGGAGATACTTCCCACTATAAAAATGAATAATGATTAAAATGTTAAAAAATATATTATTTTTAACTTTAGTAATGTAAAGTATTTTTTAATATGATTAATTAATTAAAATTTTGAAATGTTATAGGTTTATAGTAAAATTAAACTATACTTAAAATATAATGGAAAAATAATTTAATATTTGATATTCTCATGTATATTTTTTTCTATTAACCATGCATAAACTATTAATGAATGCAAAAATACAATGAAATACTTATATTAGTTAGTAACAAACACTCGTTAGAATGTTGACTATTTTCATTTGCAAAAAAATTGATTAGAAAGAGGTGGAAAATGGTTTTTTTTATCATGAAGCTTAAAAGATAAAGAGGCAAAAACACTAAACAATAAAACCCTAATTCTAGAAGATGAAATGCCAAAAGTATTGTGGGTCCTGAGGTGGTTAGTTGATACGTTACCTTCTCGGGGCACAAATTTTGCATACAATCTCCACTTGGGGAGCATGATAGCTTGTTGGTAAGAACTATTCAAAGATTACAACTTTTCGTTGGGGCCAGGGCATGCTCTTTGCAACCCTTGTCCCCTCGAATGTCCAAAAAAACACCGTTTAGGGCCTCAAAACAACCCCAAAAGTTCGGGACCCGAAAACTCGTAGAAAAACTTCCAAGAAGATATAGAACCATTGAGTCCGTGGAAGAGGTGGGTGGCCACCAATATCCACTTGGATCAGTCCTCTCCCCCTAGGAAGAAATGATAGTCTCCATTGCGTCAAGTTCCCTCATCATATGGGGAAACTTTTGTTGAATTTGGCTCCTAGTGAGAAACTTCTTCTCTGACGATCGGTAGAGATGTATGTTCTATTGGTGGGTGCCTTTCTTGTACTTGATGTTCAAGTGGAATCACTGCAAGTATGTGGACCACTTTTGATGGCAATCATTCTGTAACTTTCCTTGTGTTGGCATGAATTGCAGCGACCTATGATAAGTGTGGATGACAGTTTCCTTTCCCAAAATAAAATGATTCCATTGTCAACATACCTGCATGATGGACTACATCTCTTCGTCATAGGTGGGATATTTGCGAACAACATCAAATAGTGTTTCACTGTGATAGGCCATCTGATGTCCCTGTTGAGTGAGGACTACACCAATAGCATAGTTAGAGGCATATGTCTCAATCTCAAATGGTTGTTGCAGGTCTGACAGCGTGAGGGATGGGGCGAAGAAGAGATGATGTTTTAGATCTTGGAATGCTTTCTATTTTGGTTTGGACCAAGCAAATTTGGATTTTAACTCCACCATTGGTCACTTGACTTAAGGGTCGAGCGATATGAGAGAATCCCAACACGAACCTACAGTAGAAGTTGGCGAGGACCAAGAAACTGCAGAGCTCTGTCATAGTATTCAGGCTAGGTCATTCGCAGATGACTTGGATCTTGGTCAGGTGCACATGCACCCCATGTTCATCCATGATGTATCCTAAGTATTGAATTTGTTGCATGTCGAATGAGTGTTTCTCAAGATTGGTGTATAGCTTGTGTTGTCACAGGGTTCTTAGGACATGCTGGTTGTGTTGCACATGTTGTGCACATGTTCGACTGAATATGAGGATGTCATCCAAATATATGACCACAAAAGAGTTTTTGAACAGCCAAAATATATCATCCATCATCGTCATGAATTTC
>ML780861.1:132946-150250 GCA_009831015.1 Picea engelmannii | reverse complement strand
ACATCAGTTTGTTCTATCATAACCTAGTTGTGGCCAAAATTTAGACTAATCTTACTAAAGAACTTGACACCCTTAATTTGATCAAGAAGATCGCCAATCAGGTATCTGTTCTTGACAATGATCTTGTTCAGGGCTCTATAATTAATACAAAGTCACAATGTCCCATCCTTCTTCTATACCAACAAAATTTGGCTCCCACAAGTCAAGGAGCTTGGTCGAATGTGGCCCTTGTGTATAAGCTCGTGAATATGACGCTTTATTTCCTCATTTTCTAAAAGGGAACACCTGTGTATTGGACCATTGGGAAAAGGCACACTAGGTATCAAGTCAATTGGATGTTTGACCTGACAATGTAGAGGCACCCTTGTAGGTGAAGTGAAGATATCTCTATATTCCGCTACAACCTTGTCCACTTTCTTTTGTTGAGTAGAGAGATCATGTGCAAAGCTTGTGGCAGTTGTAGTGACCTTTTGTTCACCTTCTAACTGGACCATGAAGATGAAAAACTTTGCAGTATGAGAGATTACATTTCGACACTGTTTTATTGAGATCAATGAAATTGTAGTAGTCATAACTACCTCTGGTACCCTATAGGGTTTTTGTCCCAAAGTAAAAATGATAGTACAGGGACAAGACTCATAAATACCATGATGCTTCCGCAGATAGGGTTTTACTAAAAGAACATCACAAACATTGATTGGGGAAAAATCCCAATGTACCTCATCTTTGATGGGATTAATTCCATAGGACATGTGGCACTATTGGTTTTCATGAAGGTCTCGTCCTCATCTCAACCAACCCATGGTGTATTGTTTAGGGTGCGACATTGTTGGCAGCTTCAGTCTCTTGACGACCTCGATTGAGATCAAGTTGTTTTGGCTCTCGTTGTCAACAATGAAATGTAGTGGGGTCCCCTTCAGCCACATCTGTGAATGGAAGAGGCACTACCCCTCCTCAATATCCTGTGAATCGTCTGGTTGGATATTTGTAGTTGTGATGGTATTACCGAGTTCTGCACTGATGATCCACTTTCCCTGTTTTGAATCAAAGTTTGGGTTAGGGTTTGACTCCTTTTCTTTAAGCTCATATAACAATGACTATTTTGAGCGACATTCATCAGTGTTGTGCTAGGGGATTATGTGAAACTCACACCACTTTCTAGTGTCCTTCTTCGTCTTCTCAGTACCCTTCCTTTCCTACAACTTGGACTAGTTATCTTGAAGTTGTCTTTCCTTTCTATGTCCCTTGTTCTATGTGTTAGGGCCACCTTTACCATACTTTTGTTGTTGCATATTTACATAATCAAACTCTCGTTTATTCCCCTTCTTAAATTTATGTTCAATTTTGAAAGTATATTGATAAGTGGCTCCCATTGAGGAGATGTCCAAGAAATCCATATTTGTTTGGGTGTACCTGTGTAGGCCATTTTGGTACCTCAAAATCATGTGCCTCTTGGAATCTTTCACACCCAGCTTTAAGTGAAAAGTATGGAAGATGTTGGTGTACTCTGGGACCGTCTATTCTCTCTCATGATCCATATTCATTCATCTTATGTACTGGTCATCATAGTTTCCAATAGGGTAGAATTTCTCCTTAAGGACATCAAAAATGGTTTCCCAAGTGGGGCCTCTCCTAAATGTCATAGAATCGTCTTCATTGTGTCCCTCCTAGTAACTTTCCCACCAATCTTTGGCATGGGGAAGGGCTTTAAGGAGTACGAAGGATATATTTTCGATGTCATAATTTTTTTTAACAGATTAATAACCCTCTCATAGATTTAACCATTTCTCCAAAGCATATGAATTTATCTTGTCTTCAAATAAATGGATATAAAAGGTAAATTGTACCTTCAAGGGTATCAGACCTTCGAAATGTCTTCTTGTTGAAGGATCCTCAATTTTTTTTTTATAGTCGTTGAAGGATCTGGGTGAAGTTATCCATCATCTTGTTCCTCTGTCACATGAGGGATTCCTCGAGAAACATCTGGATAGGATACCCTACTCTGTGATCTCTCTTTTATTTCTCCATGGGAGGATGTTTGGGCCAATGAGAGCATTCATCCCCAACTGAAACCAGCTTGAGACCCAACTCTCTATACCTTGACCTTGTCAAAACATACATTGAGAAATAACGAGGAACATATTGCTCTAATACCATTGATCTAGATTATATTGAGAACGAAATGAGATAAAAACGAAAATATAGCAAAGAGTATAGAAATACAGTGAAACCCAAATTCTATTAATGAATAATAGAATATTGTAGAACACAATCTAGTTAGACTGGTGGTAGGTTATCTCTAAAGATAAAGAGATGTCAACTACGCTCATTCGCAAAAAAATTGATTACAAAGAGGTTGAAAATGGCCTTTTATCATGAATCCTAAAAAACAAAGAGGCAAAAACCCTAAACATCAAAACCATAACCCTAGTAGATGAAACACCAAAAATATTGCAGACCCCAAGATGGTTAGTTGATACATCAACTTCCCCAGGGAACACATTTTGCATATGATATCTGTTTGGGGCACACAATAGCTCATTAGAAAGAGATATTTGAGGATTACAACTTTTGGTTGGGGTTAGAGCATGTTCTTGCCTACCCTTGGCTCCCCGAATGCCTAAAAAACACCACTTAGGGCCTCAAAACGATCCCCAAAGTTTGGGACCCAAAAAACGATAGAAAAATTGTCAAGAAGATAGAGAACCATTAAGTCAACAGAAGAGGTGGATGGCCACCGATATCCACCTCGATCAATTAATAGGTGGAGAGTAAGATGTGTGATTAATTTCAAAATCTTTTCTAGAAAACTCTTTGAAGATCAAATGGATGATAGAGTCATACGAACCTCTTATGATAAAATCCTTGGAAGCATTATTTTGTAATCTCCTATAAGAATTGTATTTACATAAATATAAATACTTTTTTTGAAAAAAAATAAAATATAATATTTATAATATTATAATTCATTTAAAAATTAAAAATTCTTAAACAATATTTTAATTTTGAACTAAATTTTATAATTCATATGATATTATATTTTTAATAGTTTTATAGTTCATTTAATCATTGTAGATTTTATAATTATTTTTCAAGGTAGATTATGTATTAACCATTTTATAGTTAATATTTTAGATTTCTTATAAATTAAATCTTTTTATTAATAAATCATGTATAAGTTATTTTATATTTTACTTTTATATATGGTTTAGTAATTTTATATAAGTTTTATCTATAATTTAATATATTAGAAATTGATTTAATATATAATAATAATAATAATTATTATTATTATTTAATTTAGTCAAATCTATGTATAGAGGGGTTTTTTGTCTCACAAATAAGGATGTCTCACACATCAATTAAGTGTATGATTTTGACCTTAAAAATAGATTATTATTATTATTAAAATGTGTAATTTTTAAAATTATTTGAGTGAACTAATATCACCATTTCAAATACAAACTAAAATATATAATTACCACTCATCATTATTATATAAGTTAATTTTTAAAATTATTTGAGTTTACCAACATCATGAGTTAAAATGCAATTCTATTGTAAAAAAAACTATTAATAGGGATGGAAAGTCTACTTTAGTTATATGAATAATTCTAAAGAAGTGGATTTCTCTTTGATATTGTTGTTATTTTAATGATAATATATGAATAATAAGTTTTGAATTGTATCTATTTTAATTTTTTTTTTTGGTTTATTAGTTTGTTAGTACCCTGCACATCAACCTTTAATATGATTGGATTTTTTGAACCAGTAACATATAACATATATAACATAAACACTTTATCATCAACAAATGTACCAATATTTTTTCCCCAATTATTTTAATATAAATATTTGCTACTATATATTTAAAACTATATATTTAAAAGTTATTTCCATATTATCAAACTATATAACTTTAGAATGCTTATATTTTTTTTATTAAATATTATAAATATTTACTTCTTATAGAATTTAAATACAATTGTTTCCATAATTTAATTATAAATTAAAATTATTTCAGTATTATCAAATTATATAACTTTAGAATGTTTATATTCCTTTTATTAAATATGGTAAATATTTACTTCTTATATAATTTAAATGTAATTTTTTCCATAATTTAATTTTAAATTTAAATTTAAATTATTGGAGAATCCAACCGCAAAATCAATGCTCTTATATTATTTTCACTTTTGCAATCTAGAATTAGAATAACTATTTTCACTAGTTGTTCAATTCCAACTACATCTGCAATATACTCACGACATTGGCTTTCGCGGATGCACCTTCCTCCCATCAAGGGCATCGCAAGTACATTTTCTTAATACATTTGTGATATGATTGCACCTTCATTATAACCTTTGTTGAAATTCAACAAGCTTTTTTCTTAATACATTTGTGATGTGATTGTACCTTCATTATAACTTTTGTTGAAATTCAACAAGTTTTTTTATTTTCCATGGACATGGAAAAACCTATAAAATTTGGAAGTTTTTATATGAGTACGGTTTGGAAGTTTTATATGAGTACGGTTCAAAATTGAGAAAAAAATACACAACAAGAAACAAGAAAACATGTAAATAGAGTTAATATTTATTTAGAAAATCTGGAATCTTTTATACGAGTATGGTTAAAAATTAATAAAGAAATACTACAACAAGAAAGCATGTATATAGAGTTAATATTTATCTACCAAGCTTCTTATAAAAACTATTAAATAGACTTCAAAAATTACAATTCTAATTATTTTACTAAAATTGGATTACAATGAAAAAACATGTATGATCTCGAGATAGCCACGCAGAGACATGCATGTCCTCTATACACTCATGCAAAAATATGCATGGAGTGAAGATAACCATGGGAAGATATGCATGGATATGCATAGCCATGCAAAGACATGCATGGTGCAAAGATAGGCATGCAACTACATGCAAAGACTCACATAAAATATGATGGGAAAATTCTATTGAAACATGCCAACCAATTTTCCATGCGGATCAGATTTCTTAACTCGGTTAGTTGAACCAAATCACCTAAAAGTAGAATATGCATGCACGCACACTAAAGTTATCAATTTGTGTAATTGTTTGATAAGTTTGTGATCATTTTGTGTAATTATGTGATAGATGTTATATATCTATGCATACCCATAGAGACAAAGGAAGGCAGTGTGTGGGAAGAGTGTGTGAGGTTTGTAAGCATGTGTTTAGCTGTTGTAATTCTCCCTCGATCAATAAGAATATCGATTATCCTTGCCTCATGGATGTTTCCATTGTAAAGGATTTTACCAATTTACCAGCATCCCTCCTTGCTCCAAATATATTGAGCCAAAGCACTCGTTCACATAATACTTCTTTCTTAATGGACTTTTGTCTATGCTCCACATCAATCCAGTGTATTCCCAAGAAAATGATACAAGAATCATTTACCAACTTCTTTACCAGCTCCTGCTCCAAATATAGTGGGAAATAGTGGGAAAAATAATTCATTGAGTGAGTACTTCATTTTTAATTAGCATCTACCTATGCTCTATTTCTATGTGTCATTCACCATGGTTCATAGCTCCATGAACCATCACTTCAATTTGTGTGCATATCTCTCTTCCACAGGTCACTCACTTTACCAACAATTTCATAAACATGCATCTCAATATCAAACCACTCTAGTTTGCCCAAGTATGATACCATGTTAAAAACTAAGAGAAAAATAACACAACAAGAAACCATACACATAGATTCAATATTTATCCTGGAAACCCTTAAGCTAGAGAACCAATCATATGCCCTTTGTTTTAACACTTTTATGGCTGATTTGAGTCTCTGCCCGCGGGTGTTCCCTCATTGCTGGATTCATATTTTCTGCAGTCTCGACAAATTGACTGGTTGTTGGTTTTAGAATATTTCCTAATGGGTATTATAACACTACTTTACAGGGGCTTATATAAAATCCGTGAATACTATTGTAATTTGGATCTAACGGGTTTGTGAATCCCTCGGGTTCGTTTTTATTATGTTTATGTTCCTCATATATTTACTTGCCAAACAGTCGAGAGTGTTAATGAGTTTATCCCTTTATTCGTCATAGATGTATCTATTATATATCAAAAAAATGTTTGTGGTATGTTGGTTGGAGCAACCTGGTCAATCTTTGATCAGAAGACTTTGGTTCCCAAATTTAATATCTTGTTACTAATTTTAAAAAAATAATATAAATGTTAGGATCTTATTAACCAAGAATAAATATAATATATAAAACAATACGAATATAATTAAATGTAATAATTATATTGATAAAGAGAATTATCCCACTTCAAAGAGAAACCTCCAAGGATTCTCTTCTTATACAACTAATTGTATTGTAATAATATTAAATATATTTTATATTAAATACATTTATATATAAATACAATCCAATAGATATTTATTTTAATTTTAATAGTAATAATTTTGTTAATATTTTTTATTAATATTATCATATTATGTTTATTAAATTTACTTTATTATGGTGTTGGTTTGCTGTTCTAATAAATGTTTTTTTTAATTTGGTGATATGAATTTACATGAATTAATATTTTTTGTTGTTCAAAATCTATTTTTAAATGTATGTTGAAAAAGGACATTCGAATTTTATCAAAATAATCACTCAAATCTAAAAACCCAATAATTTATTACTGGATTTCCTAAAAATATCCCCTAAAAAATCATCATTTCTTAAAATCTTTATCCTAAATACTTTATTATTAATAATCCATGTCATTAATTTGAAAACTGAGAAAAAAAAACTTAAAAAAAATAATTGAAATCAAAAATATGAAAAAGTGTGAAAAAAACATAAATTTCAAGACTAACACCAAAAATTCATAAAAATATATTATGAATTCAACGAATGAGCATTATATTTCTTTTACTTTAGTAAATCAATGTCTCTGTCTTAAATGAAGGCTAATTCAACTTTCAATTGAAATAGCTTTCTAGATATACAACCTTAACAATACATGGTATATGTTTTTGGCCACATATCATCAACCATATGCACTTAAACATCTAAGAGAAATATAAAGAACGAGAACTTAATGGTTGAGAAATGGTATATGTTTTTGGCCACATATCATCAACCATATGCACTTAAACATCTAAGAGAAATATAAAGAACGAGAACTTAATGGTTGAGAAAAGTTTAAGCTTAACAACATTTATAGAATTATTTTGGTATAGAACAATATTCAATAATTTTAAAATTTAGTTTTAAAATGTCCCAAAAAATAATATATTTAATATCTATTCCCAAAATGTGAAGAAGATTGATTATGTGTAAGTAATAAGTTTGATATGTAGAATATGATTTTAAGTTTACAAAATAATTGTTCAGATCTAAATATGCTATATTTTTTATCATATAAAATCATCATTCATAAGCCATGATATGTACTTATCACATATTTCATAATCATTATATTATCATTTTTCACTAAAATGTATTCATTTTACCATGTGGTTAATTATTAATGATTTCTTGTATTTTGAATGATTAAATATGTTTTTAGCATGGTTTTATCAATACTGGTTTACTAATGTGTTTGTCTCTAAGAAACATGTTATAGTCAACAGTCTGGTACTCCAATCTAGTCCGGTACTCCAACCTGGTACTAAGAAGGTTCTATAGAATTCTGGTACCAACATCCTACAGAATTATGGTACCAACTTGCGCCTCGATTTCCATGTAGATTAAGACAAATTTAAAAATACTAAAATATGGGTTTTGGCTAGAAGGTGGAAACGTGAGTAAAATGCGAGCACTTTTTCAAAATTCGAATGCACTTTTTCAAAATTCGAATTAGTTTTGGAAGATATGGGTGGATCTCTAATTTGAATTTGCCCAAATCACTGTAAAACTCAAATTTTGTGATTTTTACCTAAATTATCAAATTTGTTTTTCTGAGTTTGGGGGTTTGGATTTATCCATTTCTCCATGGATTTCATGTATAAATAAGATCCTTATAGGGATGATAAGGGTAACCATCATTATCATTATCATCCTTTGTAATTGATTCTTTGTAAAGAACAAGCATGCAGAAGCTCATTTTGTAAACATAGTCTTTGATCAAAATGGAGAATTGATTGTTGTTGATTCACTGTGCATCTTCTTCACTCGAGCTGATTTTATTTTAAGTAGGGTTATTCAACATGGGAAGGGCCCCTCATTCCGAGTAATACCTTGGTATCCTCTTTTACTCTCATAGATTAGATTGCTTGTGTTTATTTTGTTTAAATTTCATTTCTAGTTTAGTTGTTATTTAAAATCTTGTTGATCTGCATTCAATTTTTTGTAGAGCTGCAATTTTATTTTCAATTTCATATGTTCATATTATCACATACTCAGGAATGATTCTTCAGTTGGTGTAATGGTGTTTTGTTTCTGTAATTGCATTTAACATTGTTTTCTCATTCCACCATAAACATGTTCTTTCAATTACTAGAAATTATAACCAACGATTCAATCCATTGTGCAAACTGATTATAGAGTATACACATATTAAATCACCCCAAACCATGATAATAGTGTGTTGTAAATCAGGTTTTAATATCAATGTTGCATACTTTTAATTTTCTAAATCTCCTTTTAAAACACAGTCACACCCCCTATCAGATTCATTGCAATTTCATCACAATGCGTTCACCCCACTATGATTTCACCCAGTCTCTTAGCCATGCTTTCATTCCTCAGATCACATCATAAATTCGCCTAGTTGACAACAATTTCATTAGTTTTTAGATTGTCTTTTATGTGTGTTTCTAAAAATAAAACAAAATAAACCTTTCATACATAAAGTTGCGTTTTCATTTCTTTCATAGGGAATCAATAAAAATTAAGCATGTGCATTCATCAAAATTGATTTCTTAGGTTCTGCCATTGTTTTTTTTAATGCATCTTTATGCATGCATAAGAAATTGATTTCTTTATACTCAACATTCCATTAAAAATACAAATCTTCTTTGACCAATTGCACCTAGATTTGAATAATTAAGATATTGGATATTGAAGTGTCTCATTACCATTCCATTCATTGACATTCATTTGTAAAATTGTGCTTGAAAATCCAATAACACAATATACAATGAATTATTATAATACCATTACACCATTTTCTTACACTCTGATTTTTTTTGTTATTTATGTGAAATTGTCAAATCCGCAATTCGAGTGAAAATAAAAGAGTGCATTTATCATTTTCCAATATTGTCCTTAATCATATATTCATTATTCTTTTATGCATTTTCTGTAGAGTCCACTCTTATTTTTTTTTATACTTTTAACCATTTGAATAATTGTTCTTGAGATCCAGTTTTAAATTAACTTCACCTATTGATTATTATTAGTTTGTTTTCATTGTGATTTGGTTTTCCCATAGTTTAAATTTCTTGCACTTTGCTCCTGTACTTGGTTTTATTTAACATACCTTTGTATTCCTTGCACTTTAATTTTACATAGCTTCAATCACCAAAGGAAAGATTAAAGGTCTAACTAGTGAGATATGACCTCCCCGAGATGGGTTTCATCCCAAGGTGATTAGTTTATTTCCTGTCAATTCAATTCATTCATGCTTGCTTGTTTTATTTATTGCATTAAATAGTGGTTTTCTGACAATAGGCTAGACTAGGCTCAAATCTCACATTTCTTGTGCTTGCACCTCTAAGTCTACAACTCCCTGGTTGACAATTTAATGTTGGGAAATAATAATGCATATATTTAACCCTGCAATAATCTAAGAGAAATATAAAGAACAAGAACTTAATGGTTGAGAAAAGATTAACATTAACAACATTTATAGAATTATTTTGGTCTAGAACCATTTTCAATAATTTGGCTTTAAAGTGTGTAAAAAAAAGTTACAAAATATTCTGAGACCACCAATCCCCACAATGTGAAGATGATTGATTATTTGTAAGTAATAAATTTGACATGTAGGATATGATTTTAAGTTTACAAATGAATGACGTTATTATTGTTAGTGATTTCCACACACACACACACACACACACACACACACACACACACACACACATATAAACTTATAAGCAATAAGAAGAGGTTACTTAGTAAAAATTACACCAACAGTTTTATATCTTAATTGCACATAACAATGACTTGAAAAAACAATAGGAAGAAGGGGTTACCTTGCAATAAGGACAAGGACATCAATGAAATTTTATGTTGATCTTGATTGCAAATGGAAAATTCCATCTAGCAAATAACTATGATAAAATAGTTTTTATTATCAACAATTTAATCACCAACATTGCATGTCAAAAGATTTCCAACTCAAATTTCTTTTAACATGTAGATAATTTGTTCAAACAAACTTAGAAGATTCTAAAATATTATCTAAGATTAATATTCTCTAATATTTATCACTTCCAATATCAAAGCCTAAACTATTCTCCAAGACATTCAATGTCAAAGCCAAAAAATCATAAATTCAACACATGGGTGGGTGCAAGATAATGATGGTCTCTCATGATGTGTTAGTGGCAATGAAAACATGGAAAACAACAATATATTAATTCAGAGCGAGCAATGCAAACATGGAAAAACAACAATATATTAACTCAGAGGGATTATTCAAGGTACTTTTATAATGAATTTGAATATTGTGTAAAAAGATGAAATATAGGAAATTGAATTAATTTTTTAAATGTATAATTTTTATTTATAGAAATTGTGAATAACTATGTACTTGAGTTTTTCTAAGAGTGGTGTGCTATTTTTCAAGAAAAATATAATGTATATGTCTTAGTTAGTGCATGTGTTGAGTACCTTAATGATGGAATTTCCTTTAAAAAAATGTATAATTGTAGAGAATCCATTGTTCTAGTGTGGGGTATTTTTTCAAAATTTTCAAAATTAATTTTATATTTTTTTAAATTATGAAAGTCAATATATCCTTGAAATCGTAACACCTTTTGTTAGTGCACTCTATGAGGGTTTTAACATTATCAAACATTTTTTTTTAGATTTTAGATCTCGGTCTCTTCCAGTGCATCATATAACTTATTTTAAAAATTAAGCCGGTAAAAAGTTATAGCAGAAATAAAAGATGGATGTATTTTAGGATTTTGATATATGTTAAGACAAAAATAGAGTAAAGTAGTAAACAATATTTAAAAAAAAAGTATATATTTGTATTCTCCATAGTTGACTCTATATATATCTATAGTTTTATCGACAACAAATTTATGTAGACTATATAAAATTAATGTCAAAAATAGATATATTGAGATGTATTCATAAAAATGGAGGTTTCAATGTATTTGCATACCAAACCACTAGGTTTTTCATCCCAAACCTAAATCTAAGGAAACCAATTCAACAAACAATTACGATAGAGTTTTCATTCTTGCTCTAAAAAAATTGAAATGGAAGGAACATGCACATTCTCTTGAATGTGCATCTGTGTTATTAGGAACATGTGTACATTCTCACCAACACAAAATCCATGTTAAGTGACCTCCTGTAACCCCTTATGAACCCCCCAAAATTTTTGGCAGGGGCTCTCGCAAGTAATTTTTAAACCTTCTATAGTAATGCAATGCACACACATATTCTTAAAAAAATAAAAGAAAACAATTGCAATCACACATATACTCATATATTTACCTTGGAAACCCAAATTGGGAAAACTAGAAACATGTTTAGAGCCACACCTCTAATTCTTATTCATCATACAAATTCATTGTTGACAATACAATATATAGGATCCAGTGGCATCCAAAAACCACTAATCGATTGACCTAGATTAGATTACTACCTTATTCCTTAACCGAAATAAGAAAACCATGGGATAAAATGCCATATTCTACAACTTCGCCAAAAGAAAAAATAGTGTGAGGAAAAACCTCCAAAAACAGATGCAAAAGACTACCCAAAACATTATTTTTCGGGGGCTCCACCCCCAAGCCCCTGAACCCCCAATACCCCCCATATCTCCCCTTTTCCCCATATTAGTGTACAATACATGATACCAATAATGAAAATAATATAACACGTACTCAACATCAACCCCAAACCTTGGATAGGGGGGGCCTAGTCGATGCAAAAAAAAAACGTGTTTGTATTGTTTCCAAGACCCTAGGAAACATACCAATGGTTCAAAACCACCTAGTGGCATTGAAATCCCCAACCACATGACAAGGCCATAAAAAACACCTTGAATTCATGCATCTAGGGAACCAAAACAACACCTTGAAATCATACGTCTAAGGCACCAAAACAACACCTTGAACTCATGCATCCAAGACCACAAACAACAACTTGAACTCACATTAAATATTCAACCATGAAAAACAATTTGAAACCACACACCTGACCTCCGAAGTGTTTCATTTACCTCTTAATGGGAATATTAGCAACATTAGGGTTTTTTGATAAGTAGGTATCAATATGAAGACTTACACCAAGTTCAAGTGATGAAACTTTCTCAGTAGGTAAAAAACGTAGTGTGCAAGGCTCAAGATCCATCAATGAGTCCTTGAACCACCATATATGATCTCTCCGTGGAAAACAAGGAGAACACCTTGTAGTAGAGGTTTTTACGGAACCTCTCAAATTTTTTTTATTCATTCTTTGTTTATAGCAGAGGTTGTTAGTTGAGGAAGGAGAATAGAGTTTCTTGAAGAGTTTTTTCTATCGACGCACCTATAAGGAACATACACCTTGGTGCATAATTTTTTCTAAGTGTCATCATACATTATAATAAAAAAATCACCGAATAAAGCATTCAAATGTCGTTGAACATTGCAACCTAGTGCATATTTTTGTCATCAGGTGCACCAAGGTAGGTAAATAAAAACAAATTACCAAAATGATTTTCATTATTACACCTCATCATGTGCTTCCAAACTCTCAAGAAATTACTAGTTCTCACTCTTCTTCTAAGGACTCCCTATTCGCGATGCTCTATAATGAGATCGATAGCTCCACTAGTAGATTCCACACATTTCCAAATTTTTGAAATTACCACAAATTTTCATTTCCTCTCAATGGTGGAACCATGCCTCCTCGGGACATAAGAGTCTACGTAAATTGTTTATTACCTTCCTATTTTCATTTTCATCCAATTAAAATTTGAATTTGGCTTGAAATTTGGACATTTTTTTTTCTCCAATTCCATGCGATGTGCCTGAACCGTTCGGCTTTCCCAAAAGTAGTGCATCCTGTGAGTAAATGCATAGTAAGAAATGTTACCGGTGTGTAAACTCTAATAGTATGCACCAATACTATTCAAACAAGGGAACCCCAATTTTTTTAAAAATAAACATAACGTTGTGTCCTTTGTGATGCCTCATTATAGGTGTGTTATAAAACAAAACGCATCACTAAAAAACATGTTGGTTCTTTGGGAACACCGGAGAACCAACACATTCCATTTAACAAAGCACACCACTAAGCTTAAATCTCATAAAATTTAGCATAGCGGTGCATCCATGCCACTGTGGCTTCACCTTGCTGACCAATATCTTATCGTGTTCATTCAAAAAGGGGGTTTTTTAATTGTGAAAAATAAGGTCAATATATTGTAGGTATTAGGGGGGGATACAAAGTATCCATAGATTTATAGATATTCGGGTGTATAAAAAGGGGTATCTAGTAAAAATAAGGGTTTTTATTATTGAAAAGATGTATTGGGAGGGGGATCCAAAAAAAGGATTTTGGAAGATATTTGTTAATATATAATGAAATTAGGGGTATTATTTAACATCCCATGAATGCACGTGCTATGTCATAGGTTCACAGAGTGAAGACCCTATAGTAACATAATCAACTTTTTATAACAAACATTTTAAATTTAAAATGTAAAATAAAATCCAAAATTCCTACGTGCTATGTCATAGGTTCACAGAGTGAAGACCCTATAGTAACATAATCAACTTTTTATAACAAACATTTTAAATTTAAAATGTAAAATAAAATCCAAAATTCATAGGAATTTTGGAAAAAATTAAATAAATTTACTTTTTAATAAAAATGACTTATTATAGTAGATCGATTTAATTGTTTTAAAATTTTTATTATATGATCAAATATTAAGATGCATGTTCTATGCAGTTCACACCATCCCTTTTTGATCCAACGATTTACAATTAATTGCAACCCCTCCGCGTGCTCGATGGATAACACAAGGTAGGGGGCCCACAAAAATATACCATGTTTAAAATCCTTTTGACGTGGCACCCATTTATTGATTGCGGCCCCCGGGATATGTGGTTAGTATAACCACACTCAAACCCCCTGCAATCAACACCTAATCAACACATGTCTGTATGACGACTGCAAGTAGAAAATAATTTCATAATGGTTCCAAAGTTAATCTCTTCCACATGTAATATGACACGGCTAAGGACCTGTTCATTGAAATTTCAAATCTAAGAACACGAGGAAAACTTCATCTAACATCAAGTTATGGTGTATGAAATATTACCACCCATAGAAGATTGAGATTTTTCAATAATTGAATATCATTAATCATGACAAGATGGTGACACATGTAATTCCATCCATGACACATCAAAAATCTTCATAACCAATCAAAATACTACATAAAATTGGGCCTTATGCTCGCTGACCTAGCCGTTCCGCGCCCCTGAGCTGCCTCCTGCGGCCTCCCTGCCTGGAAACACCTGTTGTTGGGCCTCCTCGCTCCCGACCTCTTAACAGGGCCACCTCCAACCCTCCTTCTCGGCTCCCCCCTCCCTTTTCTGAGTAAACGACTCCTGCTGCGACTGGGACTGTTTGTTGCAACCAGACATGCCACCCTCAGGAGGTCCGGAGCCATTGGACCCTCCCCTATCCCCTCCACCGGAAGTGATTGCATTCAAAGCAATGATCGACTCGAACTCTAAGCGTCATCCCTCAGCCAGACAACAGAAGTTTGTCAAGAAGATGGATTCCATACCATCGGTAGCTCTCCCTGAAGAAGAAACCTGCAAAGCAGCTCTAAATCTTGTTGAGAGAGGCCTCATAGGCCAGTTCACGGGCCTCTGGTCCTCGCCTAAGTCGGTAGAGGAATGGACTCAAAGGAACTGGAAGCCATTAATCAAAGAAGGAATCAAGTGCTACTTCGTAGGTAAAGGTTTCTTTGTCTTCATCTTTGAAAGTGTAGAGGACAGAAGCCTAATCTTCAGAAACAGACCTTATTTTATGGGCCCCCAAGGACTATATCTCAACAAATGGTCGCCAGACTTCAACCCATCTCAGGATCTCCCATCTGCTATTCCGGTGTGGGTGCGGCTTCCCCATCTCCCCCTCCACTGCTGGAACCAGAAGTCTCTCCAGATCATCGACAACGGATTAGGAAAATACATAGATCAAGCTGCAAGAAAAGATCAATATTCATGCGCACACATCTGTGTCAAAGTCGATCTGGAGGAGGGTCTACCGGAAGCCATTAAACTAACAGTCGCAGGATGGACGCACGTACAAGAGTTGGACTATGAACAACTTCCATTCAAATGTAGGCACTGCCATGGCTACGGACATTTCACCAAGCACTGCAAGAAAAAGGTGGAAGAACAGTCAGACAAACAGAATGGTGAGCAATGGACCCTAATACAAAAAACCACCAATAAAAAAAAAGCAATGGAAAAGGCACTTCGAAAGAGGCACCAAGCAGCTCCAACCCCATCCAAGAAAAGAAGTCAAATGATAAAGAAATGAGACAGAGTAAGCCAACCACAACAGCCCCGGAAAACTTGGATCAAAGCGCTCCTCCTATATCTAACAAAGAAGATGAGGAAATGGCTCACCTGGAAGTCCCCCAAGGAAACCCTTCCAATCCCTCATACGCAGATGTCACAAGGAAAAAACCAGCTGAAAGCTCCGACTCCTCGGAGGAGGAAAACTACGAGCATCCCACAAGAAAAGTCGGCAGGAAATCCCACAGAGAAGAAAGGGAAGAGGAGGCAGAAAGGCTCAAAACCCAAGGAAGCCAGCCCACAATTGATATGTCTATTGGGAGAAACTCCAGAAACAGGCCCCCCAAGGGAGGCTCCCACCCCACCCCTGGTAAATAATGTGCCTCGTCTCTTGGAACTACAGAGGTCTGGGCAACCCCATGAAAGCAGAAGCGGTCAAGGATCTGCTCAAAATAGAACCCTCAGACATTCTCATGCTCCAAGAGACTAAGATAGAGGGGAAATCCCTCCTGGACATCAGCAAGAAGAAATGGGAGAAAAGCACAGGAAGAGCAGTCAACTCAAGAGGCTCATCTGGAGGGCTTGCAACTCTATGGATAGAAGAGCTCTTTCAGCTGACCAAATCCCATGAAACTCAGCACTGGATCTTTATGGAGCTAACGCACTGTTCAAGTAAGTTGACCATATCCCTCTTTAATCTTTATGTACCTATCCTGTATTCTGAAAAGAGAGATTGCTGGAATACACTTAATGAATTCTTAGAGCAGCATTCCCCTAGTAATATCATTCTTGCTGGGGATTTAAACATTGTTTTAAAATCCAAAGAAAAAAGGGGAGGAATCAATAGCAGAGACACCATGCTCTCCATGGTTGAAGACCTCATATAGCAATGGGATCTTCTTGATTTCAATCCGGTCAAAGGGCTCTATACATGGTCCAACAACAGAGTGGGAGAGGAACATATATCAGCCCGTCTGGATCGATTTCTTGTCCAAGACACTCTGATGATGAACAAGAAGATAATCATCACCAAAATTCTACCGAAACTGACCTCAGATCACAAACCAGTTCAGCTCATTCTGGAATATGAAGAAGATCTTGGTCCAATCCCCTTCCGATTCAGCCCTCTTTGAATTGAAAGGGACGGATTCACTGACATAGTGAAAGCAGCATGGGCCAAATCCTTCATAGGGTCCTCCAGCTATGTGTGGGAACAAAAGCTCAAATCCACAAAGCAAGCCGTGAAGAATTGGATAAAGAAACCAACTCCAAACCCAACCAGTCAAAGAAAAGAAATTGTTCAGTCTTTAGAGGCGTTGCAAGTCGAAATGGAAACAAGAGATATTACTCCAACGCTGCTCAACAAAGAAGTAAAAACACAATTCTCATCATTTCGATCTTTTCGAATGGAAGAAGAGTACTGGAGAATCAAGTCCCGAAGTCTGTGGTTGAAGGCAGGCGACCGTAACACCTCCTTCTTCCATCGCCAATATCGAGCAAGACTCTCCAGAAACCACATCTCTGAAATTACAACAGCAGAGGGGCAGATCTGCAAAGGGTTCAGCCAGATAAAAGAGGCAGCTGAAAGACACTACAAACATCTCTACAC
>ML780861.1:40104-101360 GCA_009831015.1 Picea engelmannii | reverse complement strand
CCCGAATCAGAACCTAAATCATGTTGTATGGTTGCAACAATCTTTGACTTCCCTTTGTTGCCAAACTTTTTGGGTCTTCTTTCAGGATGAAGTTTCCAACAATGGTCTTCATCATGGCCATATTTTGAACAATGTTTGCATGTAAATTTTTCTCCCTCTTTCTTAACAGCAACATTCTTTTTTCCATTGCCCTTTAATTTCCTCTTTCCTTTGTCTCCGTGACTAAAAGGCTTCTTGTTACCCTCATGAGTTTCATTCCTTTCTCTGGCTTCCAAATGAGTTGCCTGAACACAAACTTCATCTAGATTTGAAGGGTTAAACATGAGTATGGTATGTCTCAAATAACTATGTAAAGCTCCAATGTATTTGAGTAAAGTTTCTTGAGAAGACAAATCTACTCCCAAAACCAAAGCTCTTCTCCTAAATTCTTGAGTAAATCTTTGCACATGTTTTCCTTTAGCTTGTCTAAAATTTTGCCAATCCATAGTAGCTTTTTGCATATATGCCAATGGGTAAAATTGTTTTTTAATTGCAACAATAAAATCATTCCAAGAGGTTAAAATTTTACCATGTTTCTTCATGTCCTATTGAGTCTTGGCTTCCCACCAAATGAGTGATGCACTATCCAATCTTAAAGAAGCAAGTTGAATCTTAGTTTCATCATCTTGAATTTTTTGTATCCTACAATACACCTCAATCTCATGAATCCAATTATCTAATTTCTCAGCATTTACCTCTCCATTATACATTGGCAATTTGAATTTAATATCAATCTTTAACAAAGGAATTTGTGGATGAGTTTTACCATGTCCTTTTGGAGAATTTGGAAGAGGTCTTGTACTGGTAGAAGAAGAGGAATATGGAGGTGAGGGTGGTGGAGAAGCACCATTCCCTCCATTTCCATTTGGAGTTTTACCACCACTGTCTCCCTTGTGCTTTGAAGGGTTGGAACCTTCACCTTGCAACCTTGTATTCATTTCTTCCATCAAGAGTTTCATAATTTCTCTCATTTCCATGAAATCCTTTCTGAGATCTTCATCTTCTGTAGGAATATGTTCATGACTCTCTTCATGAGCCATACTTGGTGAATGACTCCTTGAAGCTTGAGGTGATGATATAATATTTATTCTTGAAGGATGAGAACTTGGATCTACAAGTTGACCTTCTCCTCTTGTGAGTTTCAACCTTGTGAGCATCAGAAAACAAAACATTTGCAAATAATCAAGTCTTCAAAAAACTATGCTATAATACCAACTTGATCTGAAAATGATAAAGACTTGTATTCTTGAAAATATTTGCAAGTTTTAATTCAAGTGTCTTATGCAAATGGATCAATTTTGCAAACACAACTTTTATATAAATTACACATTCAAGATGCATATAAACAACAACAAATAATAGTGAACAGAAAACACATAACACAGCAAATGATAAAGGAGTTCACCCCTCTCTTGGGCTACATCTCCTAGTCCAGCTTCCAATGGATCTTTTGTATTATTTGCTCAAAGTGCTAAAATATATTCTTTACAATGCTCAAAATTCCAAATAGATGGCTCCAATGGCTTCAGAACGTCCAAAAACCCATAGCTAGGCTTTTTCGGCACCTCGTTTGGCCAAAAATTGAAGAAGATAGGCTTCCTGGAAGTTCCCCTTCAAACTTGCTGTCTCTGGATCACCAGAATGCACCTCTGTCTCCTCAACCTAGCCCCAACATGCATATTTGTGTTAAAACCCAGCACCGGGCGCAACCGCAAAACAGTGCGAATTGTAGGATGGTTAGGGCGTGCCTAGCCCCTAACCTCCAAAACCCGTGGGCATATGAGTCACCATGTGACCACACGCTCATACAAAAAGGGGCCATGTTTTAAAACATATGGTAAAAGGTTTGGAACGCGCGCACATGCCGGTGGTTACATTGCAAACATATATGACCAGGGGCCGAGGCTTAGCCCCGGCCCGGACCGCGCCCGCATATCAAAACATTGAAACTTAAATAAAATGCAAACCATATATATAATAAGAAACACATCTGGGCACACCGGTTGGGCGACCCTTCCCAAGGATCTTCCCCTGCCCGGAGGTCGCGGGGTCGAGTCCTGCCAACTACATAGATTTTAAACCATAGCCAAGGTGACACGTGGCGGCCATTGATTGGGCCACGTGTCTCCATCCCATTCTCCACAAACAAGCCATGTGTCAAGAAATGATTCATCGTCCAACTGCCAACCAACACCTACCACATGTTGTACGACCTACCAACTCAGCCCTTCCACGTGTCGTACGTATTTTCCATGTCATCATCCATACGGACTGTACAGTTAGCAAATGTTTTTTGCCTGTTTGACGATTTGAACAGAACACGATATCTCTCGCATCCGATGTCTGTTTGAACCTAAACGAGTTGTGTTGGGTTCGTGATGAAGAGGCCTACGTACCTATTCAATTTGAAGCAATTCCGAGCACTTTGAATTTTGAGCGAAATTTGATCCCCTGGATCAGTCATTCACCTCGAAAGTATATAAATTATTTTTTATGTGAGGCAACCTATCTTCCATCCTTCTGGCTTCTAAAGATATAGACTATAGCCGTAGACTATGAATGAATATCCACTTATTAATCTGGATAATGCCAATTGATTTCAATTCTAGGATTTTGGCCTGGGCTTCTTCCATGCTTGTCTTGGAATCAAGTTGATTCTTTACTATATCAATTTCCCCCAGGGCTTCAGAGATAATATCTCTTTCAATGTATAGTTACTCTTTGTCGAGTGAGGAACATGCTTCTTCAAAATCTTTCTTCACTTCCTAGGCTAACCTTTTACTTTCAACTAAATTGGCCTCCCAGGTTTTCAGTATTATATCACCTTGAGTTTTCTCTGAAAGAGACAATCTAGAGAGCTTAGCTACTTCACATTTTTCTGATGACACAACTGCCTCCTGGAAAGTAGCTCGAGCTGCAACAGACTCTCTCTCATTTAAGTAAATGTTATTTAAATAATGGTCTACCATTCGATAATGGTTTTGGATAAATTCTACTTTAGTAAAAAGGCTTTGTTGTGCTGATTCTAGCTTATTGTGCACCTCCAATGCCCGGGATTGGAAAACCACCATATCCACTGCCGTGTTCTTAGTCAGGTTGATCTTAGCCCTCAATTGTTCGACCAACTCTCCTTGTTGAATGGCCAGTTCTCTACTTACCTGTGAATTTTTATGCATTTCATCATGACTGATTTTGAGTTGCTGAATTTCCTGTCTATCACAAGCTCTAATTTTCTCAAAACCCCTATTCATATCATTTATTACACTCTATTCCACTGTCTTCATTTGGTGTTGCAACTGTCTTACTAGTAGGTCCTTCTTCTTCAATTGTTCTTTCAGATTCCCAACTGAATACTGATTTGTTGTGGAAAAATCTCCCATTGAGCCTACCACTTCAATGGCGAAGTCCGCCTCCTCTAAGGCATGTCCATCATATATCACTTTGTGCCTCTTGATAGTTGCACCCTCCTTTTTGTGTGTTTCTCTTTTTACTATAGCCCTCCTCTTCTTTTTGAAGAAGAATTCAGAAGGGGGCATCTCTTCGACTGAAATAGGAGTAATATCTTCTATAAACAATACTTCGACTTGGGTTCCCTTGACTGGTTTGTAAAGGGGTCAAAGACATAATAGGGTCACCTATTTGGGTGGTCTGTGGTTTCCCTGATGTATTAGTAGTCAGATTTTCTGGTGTAGATAGCGATGCATTCTGTCCCCTTCTGATCAAAACATCAACTTGATCTTGCATTTGATCATCAGGTTGATTTGATGGTGCAGTATTTGCTTTTTGTGTAAAAACCTTTGTTTTCACCAAATTTTCTTGAATGTTTTCTTTACTAGAACTTCTTATTTCTAAATTTTGGGTCTCAACTTCCTGTGAAACTAGAGATGTCGGAACTTCTCCCTATAAGACTTTCGACAGAATATTTCTTCAGTGTCTTTGAAAATTATAGAACGTGACTAATTTGTTCGGAGCCAGAGTCTGGACTTGGCTCAACACTTCCTGGTAAGATCTTTCTCCTCGGAATATTTCATCCTGTGGGGAATCTTCATGCTCATATCTGTTTAGATTGTAAAGAGCCATGTGATTTCCCACGATCTTCTGGGGATCGTGTTTCTTGAATTCAATTTTTACAAGCTTAATGTCCTTTAGGGCCGCAGCCTCTACCTTTGAGTGGCCTAAATCAAATAGTGAGAAAGTACCAACTTGCAAAGGAAAGGTGGACCACACTTTTTTTTGTGCTTCCTTTAGCTATTTACTGATTCCTTCTAGCATTGTTTGATGTGCTACCTCTCGGCACACCAATCGATATGGTAGAAACATTGGTAAGGCATGCGGAGGAACAGAACATCCAAAAACCCTGATGTAAGAGAAGTGTTCCACAATGTACCAATCCACTATTTTTCCCAAGTTGGCCACTATCTGGTTTGAAATCTTGGGAGGTGGGCAACTGTATATAGCGATATGCATTGGCACCACCACATAGTTGCAGATTTAGTAGAAGAAATACTTTGCTTGATCCTCTGACAACTTGGAATGATAGAAGTGCATTGGTTCAGCACTGGTCAAAGTCCATCTCCAACCCATCAAAGGAAATGGCTTCATAAAAAAAATGATTTCCATAAGGTATGGTGACATGTAAAATGGGGCAGGTCATCCTTTTGATTTCAATGACTGATATTCTATGATTTCGTTGGCCAAACTGTCTGATAATATCCTGGCCCAATTGAAAGAAAAACCCTTTGCAACTTCATGCATTATCGATACCCATGATAATAGGAAGTAAGAAGAGTTTTCTTTCCCAAAAAATCTGCATAGCATCATGGCCACATACATCATATCAACATCTAATGATGCAATGGCATATATGCCATGGGTGTCTGATCTGAATTTCTCAAGGCATGCCCACCAGTTCTTGATCAAGTCGGGGTAATTCTTTACACCTTGTGCACACTCTTCTTCATCGAAATATTTTCTGAAAGCGACATTATAACTGTGTTTGAATGCTAGGGATAGTTTGTACATCACTTGTATATGTTCTGGTCAGAAAGATCCAACCGCAACTTTCTTTGAATTGTGGATGGTCCTGGTCAATATGTCGATGTTCTCCATGGCCTAGCCTATCATGCTGTTATACTGCATGAGCCTCGGCCGCACAGATATTTTATGCAACTCTGATTGGGCTACTTATTTGAGCTTTGTTGTCTGATTTTCGTACCCTCATAGTCTGACTCTTCTGGACAATTGATTAGCTCATATTGTAGGATATCAAATACCTACGTTCGGGCTTTCACGGTATCTAGAGCTCTCGTCAATGTGTCCGAGAGGAAATCTGTGTTTTGGCTCGAGCTCTCACCATTCGCTTTCACCATTTTTCACGGAGCCATGATAGTAGTAAACTCAACACTGTGTTACTTGTTACAGGAAATGCACAAAACTTCTTATCTTGCTAAGGCTTGTTCTTGTGAAAACACAAATGGAATTCATAATTCAATATCATTTTCACTTTAAGTGCATCAATTTGCGTATACCTTTACTAAGAATGTATTCACTTTCCTTAATGAAAATATTTAGGAAATGTTTCGAGATCTTATTTGAAATCATTGCCAAAGATCGTTTATTAATTCCATTAATAATTGGTGGTTCATGATCGAGATATGTCAAATAATATTTGAATTTAACCGACTACGATTTAAAGACATATTAACATGAGATAATAGTGTTTATCCCATTATCTAATCATGGTTAACCTTAATTCCTTTCGGGCTTTTGGACCTCAGGATGTCCGTTAATAGCTCGATATATGATTTCCGAAGCTCGAAACCATGAAGTGATTAATTATTCGCTAATTGTCTTCAATCTTAAATTAACCTTGTTTAGTGTCTACGGTATTTCAGGAGTTCGGACTTCGTGAATTCAGAATGCGATGTATGTTGAATATCCGAACTCCGAATGTGCGAAGTTATTAATTAACCTTTAATCGAGATTAGTTTATTTAACCAAGGTTTAATATTTCGGGACTTCGCATTTCATAGATTTACAAGTTAGATCTCTATCATTTTCCCGAAGGAGCACTTCCCGCAGTGACGTGTTGAAGCTTAGGAAGGTATACGTATATATGGTGACTAGGATCTATCGAACGATTTTCGTGTATCAGGACTCTGAAGGTGAGGCATGTTGAAATGCCTGAAGTACGAAACTCCGAGTCTTGAAACCCCAAAGTATTCTCTAGGGGTTTGAACTTTTAATAATCAGATGGCTCCAAAGAACTTTGGGAGAAAGGATCATTCGATCAAATGAAAAACTTCATCAATAGTGAGAATCAAGCACGCTTTATTCTTATTTTAACTAGGAAAGAAAACTATTTAAAGTATAAAGTTTAGAAATATATATGTGTTCCAACATAGGCTCTATCTAGGGACCGCGTCTCCCTGTAAGATGTAGAAGAACAATAGACCAAGTGCCTTTATTGGGTAAATGGGGTCATTATTGAATTTCTGTGAAACACATTTGAAAAAGGATCATATTGAAAAAAGAAGTTTCGATCGAACTTAGAAAACCTTTAAAACACATCAAATCATGACCTTTAGTTAGGCTATTTGAAATTCCTCTTTTTAAAAACTGTGTTCGGATTTTCTCAAGATAATCAAAGTAAATTTAGACGAAATATCAAGCTTTGATCGATTTCATTCGCATCAAAGTTAAGTATATGTGTCATATTTTCTTAAGAAGATCCCTCTTTGGTTCAGAATTTAAATATTACTAAAAAAGAATTAGATGTCAGAGTATATCATGTAGATACATAAGACAACCATACATTTATCATAGACATTTCTTCACTGCCAGCGAGCCTGTTCAATGCCCTAGTGAAGTTATCTACTTCTCCCATTGAATTTCCTTTCACCACTTAAATTAGTGATTTAGCATTTAAATGTTGAGATGAGGGCAATCATTTAATGAATTTCCTTTCATCAACTCTTTCTTTTGGGCAAAATGGGGGAAATCGATTTTCCGAATTTCCTTTCACCATTTTCCTTGGACTAGATGGGGGAAATAATTTTATGAATTTCCTTTCACCATCTATCTTATATTTTAATACATGAAGTGGGGGCAATCAATCTGTATGTAATATACAAGGGATGATATCTTCTTAAGATATTCAAGGAAAATTCTGTCATAATTTTTTAGTATACTCTGAAATTAATTGTCTTTCAATCTTCAATACTTCTTCACCTATTGAGAAGTTTTTTAAAAGGGATTTAAATTTAGGGATCAACCTTGAGTGAACTAGTCAGTTTAAAACTAGATAAGAGAGATAAAGTTATTAGGATTAACCTAAACACATTTTCTTTCATTTAAGTTGAAAGGGATGTATACATTTTCTCCTAACATTATTTTGAAGACATGTTTATGAGTTTTCAGAGTTAAGGTGAAGTCTTTTCTCTCTATGAAGACCAGAGAGAGGTATTGAGAATCACAAGAAAAAAAAATTTGAGGATGGGCATGATAAAACAAAAAGAATATTCAAATGTTCTATTGTGAACAAGGTCAATCCCACACAAGCTTGTTCATTGATTCTCGTAGTTTCTTTAAGGTCTTTTTATTCTTATTTTCTATTTTAATTTTAATATTATCAAAACTCAGAGAAGACTTTTAGGATTAGGGTGTAATTCTTATATTCCTTTGGTTTTTGATCAAGTGACAATATTTATATGGATGAGACTTCTTTCATATTTAGTGAGATCCCCTTGAAAATTTAGCTTGGGTCAGTAGGGTAGAAGCTCATACCTCAGATTTTTTATTTTGTTTTTATTTTATTTTCAACCAAATAAACCATTTATTTATCACCTGTTTTGAGATAAATCCAATGTTCTGAAAAGTGAGTGTTTCTTTATGATATGTCCTTATCTCTCAACTATCAATAAGTATTCTACATAAAAATAAACATGAGAAATGTCAAAAACTTCTGAAGACAAAGAAACGATAGGTGTTACTCATTTTTTACATTTCTGTTTTTATGAAATCAACAAACCTGGTCTATTTACAATGAAAGTAAAAACTTACCAAAGAAGTGAAAAACTGTAAATCAAAATAAGAAAATAAAATTGGTATGTACTATGGTGATTTGGGATATGATTATTACATGAAGTGCTTCAGGTAACGCCCATTGATAAGGGTGTTAAGAATTTTCCCATCGAGGTTTGCTAATAAGAATGAATTCTTTCCCTCAGAAGCTATGACCCTGAAAGGCCCACACCAGATGTGATCAAACTTGACATGCTTTACAACATCTTCTTTCCTAGCATCCCATTTCAAAACTAGATCTTCAGGAAGGAATTCCCTATCTTTAGCTTTTTTGTCAAACAAGGCTTTCATATTTTCTTGATATCTCTGAAGTTTCTTGTCCACCTCAACCCTATTTTGCTGGACTTCAACTAACTGGTTTATTCTTATGGTAACATCGTTCAGCTCTTCCTTCATGTATTTCCAAAGCTTCATCACATGTAGAGAGAGATTTATGGGGAGGACTATGTCAGTGCTATATACCATTTGGAAAGGGGACATTCTGATCGATTTCTCAGTGCTAATGTGATTTTCCCACAAAACATATTTAAAATGAACATGCCAGGCTTTCTTGTTTTTAGTCAACACCTTTTTTATTATAGTGATTAGGCTCTTATTCGATGACTCAGATAATCCATTTCCACGAGGATAGTAGGTTGTGGAATGCCCTAGTACGATGTTGTAGTTTTGGAAAAAACTAACCATCGCCATGGATTTGAAAGCTTGGGAATTATCTGTGACTATATTCCGGGGGAAACCGAACCTTGATAAAATGTTTTCTTCTAAGAAATTGATCACCAATGAATCTATAGAATTTCATGTCGGAATGGCCTCTACCCATTTAGTGAAATAGTCTGTGGTGGTTAGAATCCATTTATGTTGTGCACTAGAGTGTGGATGAATTTCTCTGATAAAATCCAGAACCCATTGTTGAAACAAAGATTTCGTCTTGACTAGGATCAAGGGTAGTGCGAGAGGCTTTTGCTTGCCTAAGAATAGCTAACAAGAATTACAGGCTCTGACTTTAGTATTCATGTCTGTAAATAACTTCAGCCAATAGTATCCAAATCTCAGGATTTTATAGGTTGTTTCCTTGTAGGCGTGGTGTCCTCCACACACCCCTTCATGAAACTTGTTTATAACATTATCTGTTTCAGATTCTATCAGGCCCCTTAGTAAAAATCCTAGGGGATCCTTCCAATATAGTTGTCTGTCAACGATGCAATATTTTACCATGTCCAACTTCAATGTTCTCGCCTTAGAAGTAGTCATATCACTTGGGCACTGAAGAGTTAGGAGGCATGAAACTATGTCACCATACCAAGCAGAGGTGGAAAATTTGCTTGGATCTGGGTCACAAGCGGCTGATCATCAAATTCTTCTATATCCGAAAGGTCTCCATAAGATTGCATATGATTTATCCCGAGTGATCTGAAATTCGATTCAGATAATATCTTAGCTAGACCTTGACCTTTGACGAGTTTTGTTGGTTTTACCTCAAGATCGAATTCCTGAATCTTGTCTAGTCATCGACCTCTTCTTCCATCACTATCTGGTTGAACCAATATATATTTAACAGAGTTGGTTGGTACGTAGGAAATTATTTTGGAATGCAACATGTAAGTCCTGAAGGCTTTGAGGGATTTCACCATATCATATGCCTGTTTTTCCAGTATATCATATTTCAACTCGGTGTCTATGAGGATTTTACTAAAAAATGTTATCGGCTGCTCGAAACCTTCATCGTTCTTCTGTAAGAGCACAATTGTGATAGTATGCTCAGATGAAAATGAAAATATTAAGAACTCTTTCATGTAGTCCGGGCTGGCTAGCACCGATGCTTCTCCTATTACCTTCTTGATGAGTTCGAAAGATTCTTTATCTTTAGTTTTCCATTTGACCTCGCTATCCTTTTTCAACATATATGTAATCAATTTAACAATTTCAGCGAAATTTGGAATGAATCTTCTTAAAAAAATAATTTTTCCTAAAAAAGACCAAATTTCCTTTTCGTTTCTAGGAATATTGATTGTATCTATAGCTTCAACCCTTTTTGGATCTATTTTGATTCCTTCCCTAGATACTATATGGCCTAAGAGTTTACCTTCTTGCATTGCAAAATGAGATTTCTTAGGGTTGAGTGACAAACCAAATGTTTTTCACTTCTCAAATGTCTGTTTGAGGTGTACCAAGTTCTTTGCATATGAGTTAGAAAAAACAGTTAAATCATCGAGATAGATAAAGATAAACTTATCTCTCTCACCGAGAAAGGCTATGTCCATTGCTCGTTGAAAGGTGTCCCCATGCGTTCATCAGACCGAATGACATTTTGTCATACATGAAAGTACCCCATGGAGTGGTAAACGTGTTTTTCTCTTTGTCATATTCATGGACCACAATTTGAGTGTGCCATGAAAATCCATCAATCATAGAAATTCGGTTAGCCACGACCAATTTTTCCATAATGTGATCCATTTTAGGGAGTGGATATTTCTCTTTAAGGGATGATCTTTTTAAGTTCCTGAAATCCACACAGAGTCTGATTTCACCGTTCTTTTTCCTCACTAGAACTAAGTTAGCCACCCACTCGGAATACCTGAGTGGAACAATAATCTTTGCATCATGGAGATTTTTTACCTCTCTTACTATTACAGGCAGGAGTATAGTATTTATATGTCTGAGTTTTTGCCTGAAAGGTTTGATGCCCGGTTTCAAAGGGATTTTTAATGCTTGATGAAAGTGGTATCATCATTTTTTATCTCGTCGTAAGACCAAGAGAAGAAATCTTTGTACTGTTTGAGTAACTCAACATATTTACTTTTCATTTTGGGTGGAAGCTATTTATATATTTTGACCAGCTTATGGTTTTCCTTAGTTCCTATATGACAATCTTCAACCTCTTCGGGAAGAGGTTGCAAGGTAGACTTTAGGGGTATATCATCCTGATCAAATAATATTTCTAATGGAATCAGACCCTTATGAATATGATTGTTTTTCAGCACCAGCATGCGATGGTTAGCAATCTTATCCTAGAACTTTTGAGGTTCTTCAACTTCCTGCATGATCCAAGTAGGTACATTCTGATTTTCTTGGTCAATGTGTGTTTCAGAAAATTCATCCACCATTTCTAGAAATTTCTTGATTTGTTCATCATCTTCAAAGACCTACCAGTGTTGAATGTTGCTTGGTATTGAAGGCATGTGCCTCATTTCTATGTGATACTTTAGCTTCAAGATGGTAGGTGACATAAAAGTAGCAGCCGATTTCACCAGAGAGTCGGCTTGTTGATTTTTTTCCCTGGGGATATGATGAATATTAAACGATGAGAAAAAGTTTTCTATCAAATCCCAGGTGCAGTTCCTGTATGACCTTAGCCTTGGATGTGTGGCTTGATATTGTTGCCTTATCTATTTTACAATTAATTCAGCATCACCGTAAACTATTAGATTCTTGATTTTCAACTTTCAAGCAACCTCTAATCCTAAGACCAGAGCCTCATATTCGCATACGTTATTTGTATATTCAATGTCCCATTGTAGTCTGTATGAGAAAGGAATAATAAATTCATCTCCAGGTGCCACAAACAACACCCCATCTCCTGCTCCTTCCCAAGACAAAGCACCATCAAAAAATATTTTCCAAACTCCTATACTATTTACATTTTTGTTTGTTTTTTCTATTTTTTTTTTTTATTTCTTCTGTACAATCTTCTTCTGTATATTCATCGAAATTTTCGTCAATTGATAGTATACAGTTTCCTAGGTCTTGATCAACGACATATACTGGGTAATTATTTGGGTTCTGAGGGTCACTTAAAGTATACACCAACCTTGTTTCTCTGTATAGATGGGTGCACTGTCCACCAAAAATCGTGATCGTAGCATACGTCATGTCCAATTGAAGCGATCCTCCAAGTTTTACACCCCATGACCTGGATAACAACATGACATACTTCGCGAGAACATAAGAAATGACTAGACCCATGAGAATACTCTTCACAGGGATCTGTGCAATATTAACCACCAAATATTTTATCATACCAAGACATTTAAATTATCTTGAATCAAAAGAATATAGATCTCAGTATGGCCTAGTAACCTCGAGACCCAACTTTTCCATAATAACTTTGGGAATCAAGTTGTGGGAGGCTCCATAATCCAACATACAGTTATGGAGTAGGTAATCATGCATAGTCAATGTAATATAAAAAGGGGCAACAAGGTGTTTAGCATTTTCAATATGTGGACCAAACATTATAGTGGGTCTATCATCTTCTAAATTAATAGCATATGCATGACTTTCAACATATGAGAAATTTATCATCTTGGCAATTTGTTTTCTATAAATCGGATTTTTCTCCAGTTCAACCAAAGGTGCAGAAATTTTGATTTTATTAATTTCTCTTTCCAGATTGAAACTTCCAATTGTCTTTTCGGATGTTTTGGTTGGGATCTTTGTTTCTCTTTTTTTTGGCATATTAGTCTGTGTTCTTTTTTTTTCCAGCTGTCTTTGTTTTGGCAACTTGTGTTTCAGTGGATGGTTGAGCTGCCTCATTCGTTTTACTTCTCGACAAGATATTCTTAGGTGGAGTAGTTGTATAACTTTTATCTCTAGGCCTTAAATTATATTTCTGTTGAAGCTCAAACATCATAGATTCGACGATTCCTTGATAATCAAACTCTCCTAAATTATTTATGCTTTCCTCATTTCCGAACAGAGGTTCTTGGTCTAAATATATTTCATAGTCCTGTCTGGTTAGGTGAGGTTCTCTGTAATGTCCCCTAGGTCGAGCCCTGTTGTAAATCATGTCTATGAAGTATAAAGCTTGCATTATGAATTGTAATTATGTTTTATAGGCTGGTGAGCCAATTTTATATAAGTTGGTGGGCTTATGTGTTATTAGACCACGGAGCCTAAGTGTTGAAGGCCAGGAGCCTGATTTTTGTACATGTAATTATGCATAGTATTAATACAAAACATCTCTGTGTGTGGACCAACCATGATGAATGAGTGATGGGGGACTAAGAATACACAAATCTTGGTTAAGGGAGAGAGGGTTGAGAGGTAGGAAGAGGGGCTAAGCTGAGGGGGCTTAAACCGCTGAGAATAATATTAAATTATTAGTCTAAAAATGATGTGTGAAACGTGTTTTCCTTGATCCCAAATCCCTGGAAGGGGGAAAGCATGCCTAAAAGAGCACACCAGCTGATGAAGCACATGAAGCCTCATGGGCGACATGTGTCGGGCCAAGTGCATGAAATTTAACCCAGGAAGTGAGTCGTGTTGGGGGTTCACTTCCCATTTTCCATGGACGGTTGCGTCTGAGTGGGTTCGTCGGGCATCCCTCCATCCATCACCTTATTCGGGGAGTCCATTCTCCATCTTCCATCTGAACGGGTGGGCATTCCCGATCGAACTCTATTGGGTGTTTTATGATGGATCCTTTACCTAAACCGCGGGAGTCTCTACGTGGAATCTCTATACACCTTACGCATCTCTAAAGCCAAAGCCATGAGTTTGTCCTTTATTACTGGTTGGGGAAACCCAAAGTGTCTCTTAATTGACGAGCCTTGTTATGCTGAAGCGTCTTTCTGTCACCTGTTTTGGGAAACACGTGTTTGTTGTCCCAATTGACTGTGGTGGCCACACAGTTCTTGGTTGGGTGTGGTTTGCTGCTGTTGTATGTTTGTTGCTGAGACTTGTTGTTTTTATGCTTTGTATGGGAATGAGATTAAGGAAACCAGTTGTATGACCTATGTGTAACCTCTCTCTAGGTGAGGGAGGTGATTGTTGTTGAAGAGGCAGGTTTTACCAAGATTGTGAGCGACCCTCTCCATGTGAGAGAGTGCGCGGAGGAAGGAGAGAGCTCCTGGAAGGAACCCTGTAGCTGCCACAGAGCTCGAAGATTTTCGGTTCGGTCTATTGCTAAAGCCCAAGGTAAGGGAGGTTAGTAGTTGAAGGATTGTCTAGGTGATAGAGAAGGTGTATACTCCTGGGGTGGGACATGCATGTGGGGAAGGAGAGTCTGTGGGCAGAGGGCATAAGTGGTTCCTGGGAGAGAATCCTCCTTCTTTTACGTGTATTCTTATTGTAAACCTTACCTAGCCTAGGATTCCTTACCCGGTGGAGCTTAGTCCCAGATCGAGGGTGACCTACTACTGAGAGTGATGAGCAGTGTGGTCTAAGGCTGGGAGGTTCATGGAAGGTCTACACGCAGTTGGTGGTGCGTGACAGTTTCAAAGATAAGTGTCACTATGTTTTGTAATTCTGTAATTAATTAAATTGCATACCTTTGATTCTTGCAATGTTATCACATATTTTGTTGTGCATATGAATTATTGGTATTTTCATTAACTCTAAAATTCTAGCAGTAATTTTGTGTTTAACTGTAGTTAAGCATTTTAAGTTCATTAGGATGCATAATGTGTTACAGAAGTGTTTTTTCGCATAGTAGTGTTGGACCGATCATGGGGTTGATGGATGGGGGCATTACAATATGGTATCAGAGCCTAGTTTCAATGCTGAGTCTGGATGGGCCGGATAAGTGGTATTTGGACTGAGGTTTTGAGAAGAAATTGTGTCTGGAGGACTAATTTCAGACCTCAAAATGTTTCTGAGTGTCAACGGACTACTTGATCGTGTTACAAAGCTTAGGAGGTGTAGCGATATTATAAAACTATAGCTGGCATGGTATATGGCCACAAAGAGAGAGAGAACTCCACACCAAAAGTGTTGGATCCATAGAATTTCTTCAGGAGGAAAGGAGAACCCTCACGACCATCAAATATGGAGAACGTGCACAAGGTTTAAAACCCTTTGGAGTTTCACAGGAGTGTGGAAATCGCGATATGTGAAATCCTGAATTCATCAGGACCGTCCATCGGAAAGGACGCGTGGAGAGTGATCAACCTTTCACTGACTTGTGACTTGAAATGGTCTAAGGGTGAGTTTGTGAGAATTCACGAAATGTGAATTCACGATTGGATCACAACCGTCGATCTAAGAGAGATCTGGACCATTAATTGTCCAGGAAGAAATCGACATTTCAGGAATAGGGAGGGCGAAGGTGGAAAATCCTTCGACCTTGTGACACACAAAATACCGATACGTGAAATCCCGATGAGATCTGAGTCGTCAGATTGTGGGGAATCAGGACCGTTGGATCAAGTAGATGATAGACCATAATTTCATAATTTTGGCAAACGAAACTTCGAGATGTGTGGATGCACGAACTCCTTATGTCCGAAACTCTGAAACGAAAAGTGAAAGTAGTGGGGCCCCATGACATCCCTAGGAGTGAGGTGGACCTTCTTAAGGACACCATGTGTCACTACCTTGGTGGGCGACAACTATGTTGTGGGCTCAGAGGGTAGGGAAATTAAATTTTTGGAAGTTGGGGGTTGGAGAGGGAAGCGAGTATGAGAGCCTCGAGGGACAAAACCCTGAAACCCAAAGTCCCGAAGTCCTAAAATCTTCGAAGACGGAAGAACCGTAGAAGATTTTAACCATTGGATGTTGGGTAAACCTGGACCGTCGATCCACCCGATTTACACAAATTCGGTAAATCGAAACTCTAGGAGATAGATGTGTGTGCCTTAAACTCTTCGAAGGTCGAAAGCCCAAGTAACACCTAATAGTCTAGCATTTGTTCATGACCTTTGGTTATGAGGGTAGGGAGAAAGAGGGAGCTATCACCCAAAAATTACAGAGCCAAGTAGAACTCGGAAAATTTGTGAAGTCAAAGAGTTTTCTTAAATCAGAATGGTTTTGAATGTGTGGAATTTGCTAAGAATGATGACCTGACAAATCCATGTTGTCTGCACATGTGTTTGCAGAAGCTTAGCAAGTGCCAGAACAAAATAGGGTTGTCATTGAGAGAAGAGAATGGAAGAGGTGTGGATTGCCTCCAATTCAGAGAACGAAAGAGAAGGAAGGAATGTCAACTTGGGAGTCGAAGGATCAAATGCTAATGGGCAAGGAAAAGAGATGGATAAGGAAGGACACATGATGAAAATCATTGAAATATTGCAGAAAGATGCCCAAAATTGCCAAGATGATAGCCAAACACTCATGAAAGTCAAGGATAAGCAAGGTGAATTCAACTTAAGGATGTTGAAGAGTCTGGAAAGAATAGAAAAGAAATTGGAAAAGAAGAGTGACTCAAGCAAGACAGAGAGTCATAGGACCCGTAAGAGGAAAAGTATATCAAGGAGTTTCAACAGACATCTTTGTCACTCCCCAAAGCATTCCAGTAGGGAAGCACACAATAGTTCAAGCCCATCTCCTACCAGAAAGCACAGGAGATATGGGATGGATGAATTGAAAGGGGAAATGAACAAGATCAAGCCTCCAACATTCGATGGGGAACATAAGAAGGAGGAAGATGCCAAAACTTGGTTGCTTGGTATGAGGAAATACTTTAAACTGCATAATTATTCCTCTCATATAGAGGGTAGGATATCCATGTATCAATTGAAGGGAAAGGCATCCATGTGGTGGGATCAACTTGTGTTGGTGCAACACATCAGGGAAAGGGAAATCACATGGAAAGAATTCAAGAGGTATTTCAAGTGGAAATACTTAACTAAAAGATATTATGACAGAAATATGAAAGAGTTCTTTGAACTCAAGTTGGACAACCAGACCATTGATGAGTATGAATGAATTTTTTTTGAATTACTGAAGTATGTTCCGTTCATCAAAGATGAGTCTGTCAAGATTCAGAGGTACCTGAGTGGATTACTGCCTCTTATTGGGGATAAGATTTAGTATGATGACCCAAATACTATGGAAGAAATGATAAGAAGAGTGAAGTGCTTATTTGAACAACAAAGAGAAAAGCCTACCTTTCGGAAGGCTTGGGATGACAAGAAAAAGTTCAAGAAAGAACAGAGGCAGAAAGGAAATAAACCACCCTTTTTCAGAAATAGTCCTCAAGGACAACCATCTCTTAGAGAGCCCAGGAAGGTTGAAGTGGGTGGGAAAATGTCAAGGCTTCCACCTATGGAATGTTGGGGTTGTAAAGAAAACCATAGGTACAGATATTGCCCCCACAAAAATGATAAAGTAAGAGTTCTCCACAATGTTCAGCAAGCTGAAATAGTGGAGGACATGGGCAGTAGAATTCCAAGGATATACGCAACACTGGACAACAAGTGAGATGAGTATCAGTCGCACATGATTGAAGTAGAAGGTATGATAAAAAACAAACCATTTACTATTTTAGTTGATTCAGGGGCTAGCCATAGTTATACAGACCCTAGAGTGGTAGAAAGTTTGCATTTGATAAGAAGCAAACATGAAAAGTCTTGGTTATTGCAGCTAGCTACAGGAACCAAGAGGAAAGTCATGGAGTTAGTCAAGTCCTATCCTATAGACATGAATGGACTGAGCACGAAGGACGATTTGAACATTCTGTCGTTAGGCTCTTATGACTATCTAATTGGGATGGACTGGTTGGACTAGCACCATGCCATCTTGGACTGTCGGAACAAGGCCTTCACTTGCTTAGATGAAGAAGGGAATCAGAGAGCCATCCAAGGAATTCCTATGGCTGTTACTGTTAGAGAAATCTCAGCAATGCAACTGAAGAAGTGCTACATAAAAGGTTGTCAATTATTTGCAGCCCAAGTGGGGGAAACACCTAAAGATAAGGTACCAAGTATTGAGGATCATGAGGTACTTAAAGAGTTAGAAGATGTATTCTAGGAAGTACCTGGACTACCTCCGAAAAGGGATATCGATTTCTCTGTGAACTTGATGCTTGGAGCAGCTCCAGTGTCAAAGGCTCCGTAGAGGATGAGTGTGCCAGAACTGAAAGAGTTGCAGCTGCAGCTTGAAGAACTTCTGAAGAAGTGGTATATATGCCCAAGCGTGTCACCTTGGGGTGCCCCAGTCCTGTTCATAAAGAAGAAGAATGGAATGCTGAGATTGTGCATCAATTTCAGGCAATTGAACAAAGTAACGGTGAAGAACGAGTATCCTCTACCGAGGATTGATGATCTCTTCGATTGGTTGAAGGATGCAAAGATCTTTTCGAAAATAGATCTAAGATCGGGATATCACCAAGTAAGAATAAAAGAGGAAGACATCAACAATATCACCTTTAGAACAAGGTATAGTCATTATGAGTTCACAGTGGTGCTGTTTGGATTGTCAAATGCACTTGCTATTTTTATGAGCTTGATGAATGGAGTATTTAGGGACTATCTAGACAAGTTTGTCATTGTCTTCCTGGATGACATTATGGTGTATTCTAGGACCAAAGAAGAACACGAACAACATCTGAGGATGGTGTTGCAGGTGATAAGAGAGCACCAACTGTATGCCAAGCTAAGAAAGTGCTCGTTTATCAGGAACGGATCCATTACTTGGGACATATTATCTCGAAGGATGGGATAGGGATAGACCCTGAGAATATTGAAGCCATTAGAGAATGGTCAGCGCCAAGGAACGTAACGAAAGTTAGATCCTTCATGGGATTGGCTAGTTATTACAGAAGGTTCATCGCAGGGTTTTCCAAGATAGCTCACCCTATCACTTCCTTACAAAGAAAGGGGAAATAGTTTCACTGGACAGAGGGATGTGAGGAAAGTTTCCAGCAATTGAAGCATCTGTTAACCAGTGATCCAATCCTAAGGATTGCAGATCCAAATGCAGATTTCATAGTATGCACTGATACATGCAAAGAAGGAATGGGAGGGGTCCTCAGTCAGAATGGATTCGTAATCTGTTATGAGTCCAGGAAATTAAAAGAGCACGAGAAGAACTATGCAACCCATGACTTGGAGTTGGCATCCATAGTTCATGCTCTAAAGAAATGGAGGCATTGCCTCATGGGAAGGAGGTTTGAACTCAGAATAGACCACAATGGTCTGAAATATTTGTTTGATCAGCCAACCTTAAATGCTAGACAAAGTAGGTGGCTGGAATTTATGTGTGAGTACGACTTTGAGATCAAGAATATCAAAGGAAAGGAGAATAAAGTGGTTGATGCACTCAACAGGAGGGTGCATGAATTACATGCTACAACCATTAGCATGTATCAGAATGATATTAAAAGTAGAATTTTGGAGGCTGCAAATGTAGATTTGTAGTACAGAGAATTGGTAGCCAAGCTACAACAGGGTAAGCTGCCACAGAAGATGGAAATTTGTAAATTGGAAATAGATGGAATACTGTTGTACAAGAACATAATTTTTGTACCCAATGTCCAGTGCTTGAAACATATGATTTTGCAGGAGATGCATAATGTGCTTTATGCAGGGCACCCTGGATATCAGAAAATAGTAGTAGCGGTCAAGAGCCATTACTTTTGGTCGGGTATGAAGAGAGAGATTGCTGAATACATCGCCAGATGTATGGAGTGTTAGAAAGTTAAAGCTGAGCATAGGCACCCATCAGGGTTGTTGCAACCTTTACCCATTCCCGAGTGGAAGTGGGAAGTAGTAATGATGGATTTTATTATGGGATTGTCCAGAACAGCCAAGCCGCATGATTCGATCATGGTGGTAGTGGAAAAGATTACAAAAGATGCCCATTTTATTCCACTGAAAACTACTCACAAGGCAACAGATGTTGTTGATATTTTCATAAGGGAAGTGGCACGATTGCATGGAATTCCTAAAACGATTGTGTCTGACAGAGACTCAAAATTCACCTTGAATTTATGGAAAGGATTGTTCAAACGATTTGGAGCGAATCTGAACTTTAGTACAGCTTATCATCCCGAGTCTGATGGACAGACAGAGAGGGTGAACAGAGTAATAGAAGACATACTGAGAATGTATGTGATGGACAAACCATCAAGATGGGAAGACTACCTGCACTTGGTAGAATTCGCCTACAACAATGGGTATCATGCATCGTTGAAGATGAGCCCATTTGAAGAACTTTATGGAAGAAAGTGCAATACTCCAGTGAGTTGGGATAATCCAACTAATAGAATAGTAGTTGGGCCAGAGTTGCTCAAGGAGATGGAGGACCAAATGATAAAAATTAAGCAAAATTTGAAAGCTTCCCAGGACAGGTAGAAAAGTTATGCTGATAAGAATAGAACCCACAGAGAGTTCAAAGTGGGTGATCATGTTTTCCTGAAAGTGAAAGCTAACAGGAGTTCCCTGAAGATGGGAAGTTGCACCAAGTTGGCAGCCAGATTTTGTGGGCCATTTGAAATCCTGGAAAGGATTGGGCCAGTTGCATATATGATTGCATTACCCATATCCATGACTATACATAATGTGTTTCATGTTTCATTGCTTAAGAAATATATACAAGATGCTAATCATGTTATCGATTGGAATGTGATTCAGGTGGAACAAGAAGGTGTCCTATAAGTGCATCCTGTGCGCATATTGGATAGGAAAAAAAAACAGCTCCATAATCGAGCTATAGGGATTGTAAAGGTCCAGTGGACCTGGTACGGTCCTGAGGATGCGACATGGGAGCATGAAGATGTTATGTGGGTAGAGTACCTACATCTTTTTGAAAATTTTGAAAATCTTGTAGATGCAGTGTAAAGTTTCACTAAGGACAGTGCAAAAATGAGGGGAGGGGATTGTAATGTCCCCAAGGCCGAGCCCTGTTGTAAATCCTGTCTATGAAGTATAAAGATTGCATTATGAATTGTAATTATGTTTTATAGGATGGTGAGCCAAGTTTATATAAATTGGTGGGCTTATGTGTTATTAGACCAGGGATCCTAAGTGTTGAAGGCTAGGAGCCTGATTTTTGTACATGTAATTATGCACAGTATTAAAACAAAACATCTCTACGTGTGGACCGACCACGATGAATGAGTGATGGGAGACTAAGCATCCACAAATCATGGGTAAGGGAGAGAGGGTTGAGAGGTAGGAAGAGGGGCTAAGTTGAGGGGGCTTAAACCCTTGAGAATAATATTAAATTATTATTCTAAAATTGATGTGTGAAACATGTTTTCCTTTATCCCAAATCTCTGGAAGGGGGAACACATGCCTAAAAGCACACACCAAATGATGAAGCACATGCAGCCTCATGGGTGATGTGTGTCAGGCCAAGCACATGCAATTTAACCCAAGAAGTGAGTCATGTTGGGGGTTCGCTTCCCATTTTCCACGGATGGTTGCATCTGAGTGGGTTCATCAGGCATTCCTCCATCCATCACCTGAGTCGAGGAGTCCATTCTCCATCTTCCATCTAAACAGGAAGGCGTTCCCGATCGACCTCTGTTGGGTGTTTTATGCTGGATCCTTTACCTGAACCGTGGGAGTCTCTGCGTGGAATCTCTATACACCTTACACATCTCTGAAGATAGAGTCGTGAGTCTGTCCTTTATTACTAGTTGAGGAAACCCAAAGTGTCTCATAATTGCTGAGCCTTGTTATGCTGAAGCGTCTGTCTGTCACCTATTTTGGGAAACCCATGTTTGTTGTCCCAATTGAATGTGGTGGCCACACAATTCTTGGCTGGGTGTGGTTTGATGTTGTTGTATGTTCGTTGCTGAGCCTCCTTGCTTTTCTTCTTTGTACAGGAATGAGATTAAGGAAACTGGTTGTATGACCTGTGTGTAACCTCTCTCCAGGTGAGGGAGATGATTTTTGTTGAAGAGGTAGGTTTTACCAAGCTTGTGAGCGACTCTCTTTAGGTGAGAGAGTGCATGGAGGAAAGAGAGAGCTCCTGGAAGGAACCATGTAGCTGCCACAAAGCTCAAAGATTTATGGTTTGTTGTTGAATCCCAAGGCAAGGGAGGTTAGCAGTTGAAGGATTGTCTAGGTGACAGAGAAGGTGTATACTCCTGGGGTGGGACATGCATGTGGGGAAGGAGAGTCTGTGGGCAGTGGGCATAAGTGGTTCCTGGGAGAGAATCCTCCTTCTTTTACATGTATTCTTCCTGTAAACCTTACCTAGCCTAGGATTCCTTACCCAGTGGAGCTTAGTCCCAGCTCGAGGGTGACCTACTACTGAGAGTGATGAGCAGTGTGGTCTAATACTAGGAGGTTCATGGAAGGTCTAGACGTAGTTGGTGGTGCGTGACAGTTTCAAAGATAAGTGTCACTATGTTTTGTAATTCTGTAATTAATTAAATTGCATACCTGTGATTCTTGCAATGTTATCACGTATTTTGTTGTGCATATGAATTATTGTTATTTCCATTAACTTTGAAATGCTAGTAGTAATTATGTGTTTAACTATAATTAAGCGTTTTAAGTTCATTAGGATGCATAATGTGTTACATAAGTGTTTTTCCGCGTAGTAGCATTGGCTCAATTGTGGGGTTGATGGACGGGGGTGTTACATTCTCGGTCGTCATCACTGATATTTTTTATATATTCATCTAACCCATCGTAGTCTTGCATGTCATCACTTTACATGAAGTTTTCTATTTTAAAAGGGGTTTTGATCTTTTGATCCTTATTTTTTACTGGTATCTATTGGATCTGGGGATTGGGATTCCTTTTGAAATATCTCCTAGAAAAAGGATCAAGTTTATATTGGTCTAGTTCCATTCTAGAGATTTTGTTTGATAACTCTTTGATTATCTTAGCCATGTCGTCCATTTTTTCCTTTGAGGACCTCCCAGATCCAGAAGTTCCAGCTTGTTCCCTGAAGCATTTAGTTTCTTTGGTTTTCGTCTCGACCTTTGATTTTAGTTTACCCGATGCCATCATGTTCGACTCAATTTCGATGGCATCATCCTGCATTCTTGTGAGGTTAGCATATCTCCTTTCCCTCAAAAGTAGGGCAAAGTTGAGCTCAAAATTCCTTGTGAAAGTCACCTTAGATATTGTCTATGAGGGTTTGACTTCTGTTGGGATCTTATGATAGAGTTTATTAAACCTCTGGGTGAATTCTAGGACTGAATCGGAAGTCTTTTTTCTCAGATCCCCAAACTCCTTCAGATAATACAAGTGATCTTTTTTTTATCCCCACTGCCTTAAAAAGGAGTTTTCTAGCGCATCATAAGACGCTATAGAACCTACCGGGAGCCCTCAAAACCAGAGTCTTACTGGAACTTCAAAATTTATCACCGGAAGTCTTGAGTAAACATCCTCATGCTCAATGCCGAGGATATCAACGAATTGGTCAAAAAAAATTATGTGCTCTGTGGAAGTTAAATCTCCCTCTCCCGTGAATTTCAGTAAGTTCTTCATATAATTTTTTGGTAAATCATGAAGGACAGGGGGAAGGAATAAAAGAGTGTATCTAGCTAGCACTTTGGAAAAACTCCTAGGGGGCAGAGGTGGTGGTCCTTGACCACCTCCAACCGCACTGCCTTTGGCGCCACCTCCTTCAACAACAACCATTTGAATGTTGAGGGGATGAACTTCGAGAGTTAAAGAGAGGGTTTTCCTAAACTACTAGGGACCCTTCTACTACCTCAGGATGAGGCGAAGGAGGTTCTGGAAACTGACCATTAGGAGACAGAAAATATGAAAAGGGGGGAAAATGGAAATGAGGACTGGGTTCTTCAGATTTACAGGATATATAAACAGGAGAACCAACAGGAGTTGAATCAGGGTATGAGATATAGTCCTCAAAGTTTCGGGGAACTAAAACCTTTACTTAGGGGACCAACGGAATATCAATAAAAGAGGGTATCGAAAGGGATATTTTACCTTTACTAGTAAAGGGGAAGTCAAATCAGTCTCGGTTTTTATCTCAGATAAAACCAACTCGGGGTTTATGGTTTCAACTGCAAGCTTCTCAGTTGATGTATCTCCGAAGTGGCTTTTTGTGTAACCTTCTTGCGATATTGATTGTTCAAGTGGAACCTTAGCATTAGTTTTCAAAGTTTTGGGTTGGCAAATCTTACTTGTGGATGCAACAGTCTGCTTGAGGTATCCCCTTGGTTTTAATAGATTTTCAAAATCAGATATAGGCATAGTCTGTTGATCATATGAGTTCTTCCTAGTATTCTTTATACCGAATACCAGTTTATCTATAGTGGAGTGGTCAACTGAAAGATTAAATTTATCCTTATAAATGTAGTCAATCTTTGTTCACTATCAAAGAGAGAAACTTACCATGTCATTCTCCCAGGGAAAAATAACTTTGTTTCTCCGTCCCCAGCAATGAGGCCAAAAATATGTTGTTCCTGAGATTACTCTTAAGGCTCAAAAGAGTAATGTCAAGACATCATAAATATAAAGGAAACTTTTGAAAGGTGCTTTTTCTTTCGTTAGTTATATAAGAATTAATCCTCAAATGAAAATAATGACAGAATAGGATAGAGGTCGTAATTTGTCGTCTGATTCGATATATAAAATCAAATTGTGTGAGGGAAACTTACAAAACTGTTAAATAAAATGAGGCATCAATGCAAGATGAATATTACCTTGTTCATAGTAGAATAAATTAAAGAATGCACCCTTAAAAGGATACGAGATATAGTTATCCAAGTAGCTCACAGGTCTTGTATTTACTTATAGAAAATACAGAGGAAAAATTGTTTTCTTATCAAAAAACCGATAAAATGTGACTATAGTAGTAGTGGTACTAAATTGTGATCACTCACTTATCAAGGAATAACATAGGGGAAACTAGAAATATGGAATACAAGAGGAAAACATAACTCAAACCACGCAAAAATTGGAATCCCTGTCTGCACTTGTATTAATTCTCACAAAAGGAGAGTTCTCTCTATTACATTCAACAAGAAGCAGCCTGTGTTAAGTCTTCAAACTATGTATTTATACAAAAAATTTCTCAACCCTAAGCGGTTGGAATTCTCATAATTTCAAAAACAGTAAATATTACAATATATAAAATTTGAAGAGTTTCATTCACATCTTCTATATCCCTTCGCCTACTAGCAGAGGCGTTTCTTCTTCTTGTCCTCTAGCTCAGAAACAACTTTCCTTTAATCATGACCTATGTAAATTGTATTCACCTATCGTCTCATTTGTTTCCATACATGTTGTCTTTCCCTTGCTCGACACACTGAACACATCTGCCTACAAACTGCACCACTATCCTGGAGGGCTCTATTGTGTCATTCACCTCAAAAGTATATAACTTCTTTTCTATGTGCGGCAACCTATCTTCCATCCTTATGGATTCTAAATATATAGACCGTAGCCACAGACTAGGATTGCCTATCCACTTATTAATCTGGATAATGTCAATTCGTTTCAATTGCAGGATTTTGGCTTGGGCTTCTTCGATGCTTGTCTTGGAATTAATTTGATTCTTTACTATATCAATTTTCCCCAGGGATTCAGAGATAGTATCTCTTTCAATGTATAGTGACTATTTTTCGAGTGAGGAACATGCTTCTTCACAAGATTTCTTCACTTCCCAGGCTAACCTTTTTACTTTCAACTAAATTGGCCTCCCACGTTTTCATAATTATATCACCTCAAGTTTGCTCTGAAAGAGACAATCTAGAGACCTTACTACTTCATCTTTTTCTGATGACACAACTACCTCCTGGAAAGTAGCTCGAGCTACAATGGCCTCTCTCTCTTTTAAGTAAATGTTATTTAAATAATGGTCTACCATTCGATAATGGTTTTGGATAGCTTCTACTTTAGTAAAAAGGCTTTGTTGTGCTGATTCTAGCTTATCGTTCACCTCCAATGCCTAGGCCTAGAAAACCGCCATATCCACTATCGTGTTCTCAGTCAGGTTTATCTTAGCCTGCAGTTGTTCAACCAACTCTCCCTGTTGAATGGCCAGTTATCTACTTACCTGTGAATTTTTATGCATTTCGTCAAGACTGATTTTGAGTTGTTGAATTTCCTATCTGTCACAGGCTCTAATCTACTCAAAACTCCTATTCATCTCATTTATTACACTCTCTTCCACTGTCTTCATTTGGTGCTGCAACTATATTACCTGTAGGTCCTTCTGCTTCAATTATTCTTTCAGATTCCCAACTAAATACTGATTTGTTGTGGAGAAAGATCCCAATGAGCCTGCTACTTCCATGGCGAAGTCCGCCTCCTCTAAGGCCTGTCCATCAGATAACACTCTGTGCCTCTTTAAAGTTTCACCCTTCTTTTGGTGCGTTTATCTTTTTACTATAACTCTTCTCTTCTTGTTGAAGAAAAAGTCGGAAGGGGGCATCTCTTCGATCAAAATAGGAGTAAGATCTTCTATAAACAATACTTCGGCCTTAGGGTTCCCCTGACTAGTCTGTAAAAGGGTCAAAGACATAATAGGGTCACCTATTTGGGTGTTCCGTGGTTTCCCTGACGTATTAGTAGTTGGATTTTTTGGTGTAGACAGTGATTCATCCTGCCCCCTTTTGATCAAAACTTCAGCTTGAGATTTCATTTGATCATCAAGTTGGTTTGATGGTACAATATTTGCTTTCTGTGTCAAAATCTTTGTTTTCACCAAATTTTCCTGAATGTTTTGTTTACTAGAACTTCTTGTTTCTAAATTCTGGGTTTCAACTTCCTATGTGATTGGAGATGTCAAAACTTCTCCCTGTAAGACTTTCGACAGACTATTTTTTTGGTGTCTATGAAAATTATAGAACTCGGCTAATTTGTTTGGAGCCAGAGTATGGACTCGGCTCAACAATTCCTGGTAAGATCTTTCTCCTCGGAATATTTCATCCTATGGGGTATATTAATTCTCCTATCTCTTTAGATTATAAAGATCCATGTGATTTCCCACGATATTCTGGGGATCATGTTTCTTAAATTCAATGTTTACAAGCTTAATGTCCTTTAGGGCCGTGGCCTCTACCTTTGAGTGGTCGAAATCTAATAGTGAGAAAGTACCAACCTGCAAAGGAAAGGCGGGCCACACTTTTTTCTGCGCTGCCTTTAGCTCTTTACTGATTCCTCCTAGCATTGTTTGATGTTATACCTCTCAGCACACCAATCGATTTGGTAGAAACATTGGTAAGGCATGCGGAGGAACGGAACATCCAAAAACCCTGATGTAAGAGAAGTGTTCCTCAATGTACCAATCCACTATTTTTCCCAGGTTGGCCACTATCTGGTCTAAAATCCTGGGAGGTGGGAAACTGTATATAGTGATATGTATCAGGACCGCCTCATAGTTTCATATTTCGTAGAAGAAATCATTTTTTTTATCCTCCCACAACTTGGAATGATAGAAGTGTATTGGTTCAGTGTTGGTCAGAGTCCAGCTCCAGCCCATCAAAGGAAATGGCATCATAAAACAAATGGCATCCATAAGGTATGCCGACATGTAAAATGGGGCAACTTGTCCTTTGGATTTCAATGAATGATATTCTGTGATTTCCTTGGCCAAACTGTCTGATAATATCTTGGCTGAATTGAAAGAAAAACCCTTTGCAACTTCATGCATGATCGATACCCATGATAATAGGAAGTGGACAGAGTTTTCTTTCTGGAAAATTCTACATAACATCATGGCCACATACATCATATGAGCATCTATTGATGCAGTGGCATATATGTCATGGATGTCTGCTTTGAATTTATCAAGGCATGCCCACCACTTCTTGATCAAGTTGGGGTAATTCTTTACACCTTGTGCACACTCTTCTTCATCGAACTCTTTTAAGAAAGAGACATTATAACTATGTTTGAATGTTGGGGATAGTTTGTACATCACCTGTAAATGTTTTGGTCGAAAATATCCAAATGCAACTTTTTGTGAATCGTGGATGGTCCTAGTCGAGATGTCGACATTCTCTAGAGCCCAGCCTATCATGTCGTTATATGGCATGAGCCTCTGTCATGTGGCTATTTTATGCAGCTTCAATTGAGTTATGTCTTTGAGCTTCGTTGCCTGAGTTTTGGTCCCCTCATAGTCTGAATCTTCTAGACAGTTGATTAGCTCATATTGTAGGATATCAAATACCTACGTCCAGGTTTTCAAGGTATCTACAACTCTCGTCGATGTGTCCGAGAGGACATCTGTGTTTTGGCTCAAGATTTCACCAGGCGCTTTAACCATTTTTTGCAGAGCCATGATAGTAGTAAACTCAACACTGTGTTACCTGTTACAGGAAATGCGAAAAACTTCTTATCTTGCTAAGGCTTTCTCTTGTGAAAAAACAATTGGAATTCATAATTCAATATCATTTTCACTTTAAGTGCAACAATTTGCATATACCTTTACTGACAATGTATTCACTTTTCTTAATGAAAAGATTTAGGTGGTGTTCCGAGATCTTATTGGAAATCATTGCCAAAGATCGTTTATTAATGCCATTAATGGTTGGTGGTCCATGATCGGGATATGTGAAATAATATTTGAATTTACCCGACTACGATTTAACGAAAGATTAGAATGAGATAATAGTGTTTATCCCATTAACTAATCATGTTTAACCTTATTTCTTTTCAGGCTTTCGGACCTCGGGATATCCGATAATAACTCGATATATGATTTTCAAAGCTTGAAACCACGAAGTGATTAATTATTTTCTAATTGCCTTCAATCTTAAATTAACCTTGTTTAGTGTCTATGGTATTTCAGGAGTTCGGACTTCGTGAATTCAGAATGCAATGTATGTTGAATATCTGAACTCTGAATGTGTGAAGTTATTAATTAAACTTTAATCGAGATTAGTTCATTTAACAAAGGTTTACTATTTTGGGACTTTACATTTCGTATATTTTACAAGTTATATATCTATCATTTTCCCGAAGGACCACTTCCCGCGGTGACATGTTGAAGCTTAGAAAGGTATATGTGTATATGGTGACTAGGATCTATCGAACACTTTTCACATATCAGGACTCTGAAGGTGAGGTACGTTGAAACACCTGAAGTACGAAACTTTGAGTGTCGAAACTCTGAGGTATTCTCTAGGGGTTTGACCTTTTAATAATCAGACGGCTCCAAATAACTCAGGGAGAAATGATCGTTCGATCAAATGAAAAACTTCATCAATGGTGAGAATCAAACACACTTTATTCTTATTTTAACTGGGAAAGAAAACTATTTAAATTATGAAGTTCAGAAATATATATGTGTTCCAACATACCGTAAGAAGAAAGAATGGTGAAAATATTATGAAATTCAACAAAATATTTGAAAGTTTATATCTAAATTTACCAATTGAAATTAGTCCTTTTGAAGTTGTTTCCAAGGTATACTATGCCTTAGCACATCATTCTGATTTAGCATTTTACCTTAGAGAAATGACATCTTCTACTTTAGAACAATTTTTTTATAGATGCTAAATAAATTGAAAACAACCTATGGGCTTGTGGGATGATTCCTAATCAAATAGACAAGGATTTGAATGCAGAAGAACAGAAAGAAGAAGATGAACAAGAAGAATTAGATGTGCATATTTCAGATCAACAATATGTAAATGATTGTGAAACTGATTTTTGCATTATCTTCTTGAAAGTTTTTCATAGTAAGGGAAATGAATTTACTAATTATGAATCTAAACAAGAGAGCTACTATGAGCATATTCAAGAATTTTTTTGATGTTGAGCCAGTCTATCATGAATATGAGGATTTTTATGAGGAAATAATGACATTTAAAGAAACAACTTTTTCATTATCAAATTTTGAAATTTTTAAAGATCACACATATGATAGCAATGATAAGAAAATTGATTATGTTGATTTTGGATTTTATGAAAAGGAAGTCAGCATATTATCTTATGTCTCTTCCTCATTTGATGAACACATAGAAGAACCTTGTTTTATCAAGAAAGCATATATTGTGCAACAACAATTCAATCTTTGGGAACAAAAGGAAGAAGCCTCTTAGAATTTTCAAGATCTTGTTTAACTCTATTTAAAGGATTTTTCAATTAAAATCAACTCATGATTATTTCACTATGAGTGTGAGTTTCAATTTTATGATGAGCCACAAATAGATATATTGTTGCCTCTGATATTTAAGGAATCATAGTTTAATGATCAAAAACAAAAATTACTTGGAGATGCACCAATGGAACAATCTTATCTCATTAGCAGAATAAAGATCCTAAAAAAGGAGTGCAGTATTTTTAACAAATATAACAGTAAAATAGATAATCAAGTACTCATTTCTTATCAATATGAAGATCATTAGCAGTATTTTCACCGTTCTTTCATTATGTCTATAAATTGCATGGTAAGTTTCCCATTTTCGATTTCCCCCATCTTTTCCAAAAGAAATGATGAAAGGACATTCATAAAATGATTTCCCTCATCTAAAACAAATTATTTAAATGAAGTGGAGAAAGGAAATTCAAATTGGGGTTTGTAGATAAGTTCACTGAGGATATGGATGCTTGCTGGAAGTGAAGCAATATATGTGATGTCTGTCAAGGCTGATACTACATATCTTTATTATTACTCTATTAATTCTTATTCAGTAATTTATGTATCTTAATGTGATTAGGTTTTATCTGAAATAAATCTGAATAGCCTTGAGTTAATATAAAATCAGTTAGAAATCATATATTTTAGTTAAATTTAGAGTGATGATTTTAGACAATTTTTGAGTAAGTTTTAATAAGGAATTATTTCATTAGCCTTTCTTGAAATTTATTTTCAAGGATGTTTAATATTTTCATATTGAAAACCTTATTATTTCTATAAAAGTTTCGAATTCATGAAAATAAAGTACTTAGTTTTATAGTATTTTGCGAATAATTTTTTTATTTTAGGGAATAATGATTCCATTAACCAATAATAAAGACACTTAGTCTGCAAATTATTTAGTGTCTCATAGGGAAACACAATCCCCAGATGGAGCTTGATGTTGTAACATAATCAAACTTTTATAACAAATATTTTAAGTTTCAAATAAAATCCAAAATTTGTAGGAATTTTGGATTAAATTAAATAAATTTACTTAAAAAAAAAACTTATTATAGTAGATCGATTTTATTGTTTTATAACTTTTATTATGTGATAAACTAATAAGATGCATGTTCTATGCAGATCGTGCCCTCCCTTTTTGATCCAACAATTTACAATTAATTGTGGCCCCTTCATGTTCATGATGGATAACATAAGGGAGGGGGGCTGCAAAACTCTATCGGTGTTAAACGCCTTTTGGCGTGGCACCCATTTGACGATTGCGGCTCCTAGGATATGTGGTTATTCTAACCATACTCAAACCCCCCACAATCAATTCCTAATCAACATGTGTCTGGATGACAACTCCAAGCATAAAATAAGTGCATAATGCCACCAAAGATAATCTCTTCCACATGTAATCTGAGACGGCTAAGGACCTGTTTAATGAAAGTTCAAATATATGCACATGAGAAAAACTCTAGTTAACATCAAGTTGTGGTGTATGAAATTTTACCACCAATAGAATATTGAGATTTTGTAATAATTGAAGATCATTAATCATGAAAAAATGACGATGCAGGTACTTCCATCTGTGACACATTAGGAATATTCATAACCAATCAAAATACTACAGAAATGATTATTAATTATGAGAAACAATTTTTATTCTATAAAAAATTATTCTGGGCCTGGTCATAAAAAAAATTATAAATGTATGTGAAGGAGAAGAGTGCTCATATATGTTCTAATTCAAGTGTGGTTTTTGATTGATAGCATGATCTTGACTAAGATTTCTTGGGAAAGGATAATACTGAATAGTTATTTTTCCTAAGACATATATGTCAAGAAAAATGTTAAAGAGACATATCATGGAGACAGTTCCAATTTTTCAGGAAAGGCTCAAAATGCATGAAAATCAAGAAATCAAACAACTTCTCATATAGTTATAAAAAGGAGAAAAATATTCGATGTAAATGGGGGAGCATGTTAGGATATTTTAACATGAAGAATGTGTATTTTGTATGAATCCCATAGGGAAATTGTAATTTCCTATGGCATGATGGATTAATTCAAGGATTCATGGCTCATTCTCAGCAGAGCCTTGTCTTCTCTTTCATTTTTATTTTTTAATATTCTTTAAATTTCCATCTCTGTTATTATTTAGTCTACAATTTACAATCAGAATTGTATATAATAAAAACATTAATTTGGTACAACCACCACTATTGTTCATCAAAGATTGATTGCAAGTTATTTTATGAGTGTTTATTTGTTGAATTCAATGTTATGCTCAACCCATGCACTCTTTATTTTGTTGGATTCATTTAAATTCCCAACAGATCCATTTTCCTCATCTTAGGTTTATAGAGACTATTTTTTCTCTCTACATTTTCTGAGATTTTTGTTTTCTCATCTTCTTCCACCTTTCGTTATCAACAATTTTTCTATGTTCAGTGAGAATCCATACCCAATGGATTAAGCCTCTGATATAACAGGATTACAACCTCTTTGTTTCCAGTTACCTCTTGTTTCCAGTTTATTGCTATTTTTATCCTTAACCTTGTCCACCCTGTTTTATGTTGTTTGATACCCAAATCTAGCAATTTGAGATTAATTGTTAGAACTGTTGCTTAATGATAGTAAGACATTGATTGTTCTATATTTGATGAGGGATACCCCTCTGGTCCAAGATCCATATTGTGACCTGAAGACTAGTTTAAATATATCTTGGCATGGTTCATGCTAACCAAATGCACCAATGTTGTTAAAAGAACTGCATTGAGATTTGTCTCAATATACTTAGCATAGCAGGGAATATCATTGGTCACCCCATTATCACTGCTCTAGACAACACAACACACTGCTAAATTTTTTTACGGTGCTCCAATAATAAGATAGAACCAGTGCATTCATATTAGCACATCACACCACTTAATTTGTAATAAAATAATTTAACCTAGTGGTGCTCCTAAGTCTAAAAGATGATTTAGTGTTGTAAATAGCACAACACCAAGTCGAATATTTTACAGTTTAGCTGTGTCGTGCATCTTATTTGACACACTGCTAAAATATGTTGTGGTGTGAAAAAAAATGTGGAGCACTGGTGCATGATAGTAACAACACTGCATGGATGTTACTATCACACACCTCTAAACAACATGTTAGTGCTCTAGGAACACTGGAGCACCGATGCATTCCATTTAACAAAGAGCACAACTAATTTTTCATCTCAGAAAATTTATCATAGCAGTGCCTCCATTTTAACCAAATGCATACGTGTTGTCAAAATAACCACACTGGGATAAATATTGAATGAATTGGCATAGTGGGGTGTCTTGTTGGGTTCCCCATTATCGGTGCTCTAGAAAACACAACACACCGCTAAATAAAATGTGGGTTCTCCAACAACATGATAACACCAATGTGTTCATATTAGCACATCACACCACTTAAGTTGGAATAAAACAATTTAACCTAGTGGTTCCCCTAAGTCCAACAAACACACAAGTGTTGTTAAGAGCATGGCACTAGGACAGATATTGAGAAATTTAGCAACGAAGTGCATCCTAGTCGCGTTGTGACAATAAATGTGGAGAATTGGTATGTGAAAGTAATATCCCCACATGTCGATGTTGTTTGTATAATATAGAGCATCAATGGCAGTGTGTAATTACTATTTTAGGCATACCAATTACTTTTCAACATTTTTTTGCAAAGATAAATTAATTTTAGTTTTTGTTAAATAAAAGTTATTTATATCTATATTATAATTTCAATTCATTTTATTTGTATATATGTGTCTAAAAGTATTTCTGTGTGAATCAGAGACGATGACAAGAGGAGAATCAATAGAAGAAGTGAGTTGAAACATACAACTTTGTACATATGTGGGAGGTTTAAGAGAGGGAGAGGGAGATTTTTATTCACTCTATTACACCATAGACACATGCCATTTTGAGGGATATTGGCTTCCTACATTTTTATGAGGAAGTTACATCTCTTGGGGGGAACTCTTTGTTGTTACATCACTTTATCTATTGTTGGGATCATGGTCGATAGAAATTCAAGTTTGGTCCTGATCGATGGTATCAAACACATAAGAGGTCGTTTATTTCAACATTGGGTTGTCTAGGAGGGGAGAGGTTTATTCCCAGTTCCATGATCTACTGCATGGTGTTGTAGGAGAGACCCAACTAGAATATGTTTAGAGATATGTTAGTATGGAAATTATTTTCTCTTAGGGATTCTAGGTTTTTGGTGGCCAGATATAGATGGATTCATTTTGTAGAGACGAGGTTAGGTGCCCGTGTCTTATTATCATGGAACTATCACACTTTAACTATGATGGGAAGTGCATTAGTTTCAGTTTGGTTTATTATGTATATATTTTAGTGCATATGTCCCAATTGATTAGGTGGAAAAAGATATTTTTGAGAGAGTTTTGCTTTGTGTTGGGTCACTTTCACGCCATTTTAGATGGGAGGAGATTCTTCCCATTCACATCATAGTTATTTACATTATTTTTTTATAGGGTTCATGCCAATCGACCAGGAGTACCTATGTTTCCTTCTAGGCCTATGTTTGATGCACATATGTCCAACACATCTTACGTACATCATTTCATCTAGCAGATGAGAGAGTTAATATTATCGTTATGTTTTGATAAATCTAGTTGCATATTTTTATATCTTATTTAATGTACATGTAATTTATTATAACATTTTGTTTCAATTATCTTATTATTAATATATATTGTTTTGCAGGTATTGGCACATATGATGGGGATGAACCTCCCTAATATGACGATGACATAGAGGAGGTAGCGAAGTAGCTTGCATAACATAGACCCCACATGCCATGCAATCCATATCAGAGAGTCGGAATAGAGGTGATGGATCTCCTATGTTGTGTTATGGTTAGTATGGAGTGGTGCCTATATTGGTTCGAGACATATTATGAGTACCAAAACTGTTGATTAAGGTTGGTTGTCATTGATTTCAACCCTTAAAGAAAGCCCTGTAGCACAAAGGTTGGGTAAGGACCCAATATTGTTTGATGTAAATATGAATCATTATTGTCTTGTCATGGTTGATAATAAGTAGAAATGGATGAACTCCAAAGTGGTCCCCTTATGGTGAAATTCCTCACAGGAAGACGCTTTGTGGATTGAGTTATCCTAGAAGTATGGTTAGAGAACCCATGATTATTTATGGAATAATGAGATGAAAACCATTCATTGAAAATGTCCTAGATGGATAATTCTTGTCATTCCATTTTTGGTGGTATGTGGAACGTCACATAACTCCTCACGGTTAGAGAGTTATGGCCATGAGAAGTTGGAGAACCCAGGTTTGGGTAATGAACCCAAGTTTGTTTGATGGATAACGGTATGCGTTTTGATATATTTTCAGGAAATACTATTCTATATGGATAGTACATGTCATTCCATTTCTGGTGGTATGTGGAACATCACATAAATCCTCACGGTTTGAGAGTTATGGCCTTACGAAGTTGGAGGACCCTCATATGTCATCTAGAAGCCCCAAAAGGTCAAAGTAGTCAAAGTGGTTTAAGAGATTTTAAAAGGTAAATAATAAAGTGAAGTGATGAGTGTACTATAATTAAAATTGAATACAAAATAAAGTAATTCAATAATAAATTTAATGGAGAAATTAGAAGTGGGTTAACCCTAAAATAAGGAAAGTGGGCAAAGTGACCTAGAAGATGTTTATAAGGAAGCTACTTGGAGAGTATAAATAAGAGGCAAGGCTCTCTCATTTAAGAAAAACTTGAGCATATTTAACACCTATAGGTGTCTGAAGTAACCAAAGGATATCTAAGCCGAATTTCTGAGGAAAGTGAAGAAAAGAAGGGTGGAATTCAAGGAACGATAAATTCTTTTGATGATGCTTTCTAAGGTATGTTTTTTTCAGGTCATCTCACCATTTTCGTAATAAATTTTTTTCTAGAATGATTCAGACTATGAAATTTCTATGCCATTGAAGAAACATATCCAAGTATCTGTGGTAAAAAATTCATCTTGTGGGTCATTGTATTTTTGGAGTCACACTTTGTGGCAAATAGGGTTTGTGGCTAGTCCTGAAACTAGTCAGAAAAAAGTGTTTCAGGTAAAAACATCATAACTTATTCATAACAGATAAAAAATTAGTAAGACAAAATGTTTTGGTTAGAATACAGTCTTTAGTATGCAGTATAATAGTTTCATATCAATTCAACAAATATTATGTGCGGGGAACGATCTACAAGGTCGCTCTCTAGAATAAGCTAGAATTCAGCAAGGTGTGCCATTTTTTCCATAACTCCTTTTCTGAGAGGTTACAAGTAGTGAAACCTGGAGGAATTGCATAAAACACATTGAATAACATTGTGTATCAGTTTCATATATTTATTCATTACAGGTACAAAGTTATGATTATTTCGCGTTAGGGTTGTTGACTAATCCAAAACTAGTCTTCTGAGACTAAAGAAACGTTTGATGAAAATGATAGTCTCTTGTTGTTAAAGTTAAGGAAGGTATGTGATCATATACACTAGGTCTATTATCGATGAAGGATTTTTGTTGAGGTACAAGTTGGGTACATGGTTGAGACAAGTAGTTGATGAGTTGGCACATACATGAGGTGTATAGTTGATGATGTTGGTACATATTGATGAGTCATAGTTGATGAGTACTTGACACATGATTGGTACATACTTGGTACATGGTTGGTTGCACTTTTTTATGGTACAATTTGATTACAGATTGTTTGGTACAGGTTGGTGCATGGTTGATGCACTTGTTTATGGTACAGGTTGATTATAGGTTGAGGTACAGGTTGATGCATGGTTGATGCATGGATAAAGTTTATTGGTACATGTTTACATCGGTATATCTCACATTGATAGTGTGACGATGGTTCCATCATTCTACTTCTATGTCAGGGCGGTTGGACGGGGCAAGGACAGGTGGTTGTAGCCACCTTCTAGTTGTATCCTGAGAACATAGGGGGTTGTAGCCAGATAATTGGGGAGTTGGAGCTTCCCTCAGGTTGTAGCCTGAGAAACTAGGGAGTTGGAGCCTCCTTACAATTGTAGCTGGGAAACAAAGGAATTTGGTGCTTCCAATGAATGTAATTCTTCAAGACATATAAGGTAAAGCATTCTGTGGTTTTCTCATGATTTGGGTTTCCACGTAAAACACTGGTGTACTGTGTATGTGTGTGATTGTTCATTTCTTATTTCTCATTATTGGATAATAATTCTACATTGATATAACACTTGAATTATTTGGAGAAGACGATTATAATTACATTATTACTGATTAACCCCCTCTCTTAGTAATCCAACAATTGGTATCAGAGAAGGTTCCTTCAAAAATCAACTTAACCACTGAAAGGTAGATTAGTATGCGGGCACAAAAGAATAAGTGGAAGACATATTCACAAAACCACTTCCACGAGAATCCTTTGAATATTTTCGCCAGAGACTTGGAGTTATTTCTACTACAAAATGAATTCTTTTTTAATGCTTATCCTATATGTCTTAGATTTACATGAGGAAGCACCATAAGAGGACAGTTCAGTCAGGTGGAACAACCCCGGATGGAAAGATACCTTTGCCATTGATGAAAAAAGGGGAGAGATTTATCAGATGTAGAGGATAGAGGCATAGGACATAGGCATGGTTCCAGGGAGAGCATGCGTGATATGATTTCAGTATTGCATCATAGTGTTTCCATCAATGCCAAAGGGGGAGATTGTTGATTAAGGTTGGTTTTCATTGATGTCAACCCTTGAAGAAATCCCCGTAGCACAAAGGTTGGGTAATGGACCCAATATTGTTTGATGTAAAGATGAATCAGTATTGTGTTTTCATGGTTGATAATAAGTAGAAATGGATGAACTCCAAAGTGGTCCCCTTATGGTGAAAGCCCTCACAGGAAGACCCTTTGCGAATTGAGTTATCCTAGAAGTATGGTTAGAGAACCCATGCTTATTTGTGGAATAATGAGATGAATGCCAATGATTTTTTCAGTGAAACTATCCTATATGGATAGTTCTTGTCATTCCATTTCCGGTGGTATGTGAAACGACACATAACTCCTCACAGTTAGAGATTTATGGCCATGAGATGTTGGAGAACCCAGGTTTGGGTAATGGACCCAAGTTTGTTTGATCGATAATGGTATGAGTTTTGATATATTTTCAGGTAATACTATTCTATATGGATAGTACATTTCATTCCATTTCTAGTGGTATGTGTAACATCACATAACTCCTCATGGTTTGAGAGTTATGGCCTTACGAAGTTGGAGGACCCTCATATGTCATCTAGAAGCCCCAAAAGGTCAAAGTAGTCAAAGTGGTTTAAGAGATTTTAAAAGGTAAATAATAATGTGAAGTGATACGTGTACTATAATTCAAATTGAATACAAAATAAATTTATTCAATAATAAATTTAATGGAGAAATTAGAAGTGGGTTAACCCTAAAATAAGAAAAGTGGGCAAAGTGATTTAGAAGATGTTTTTAAGGAAGCTACTTGGATAGTATAAATAAGAGGCAAGGCTCTCTCATTTAAGACAAACTTGAGCATATTGAATACCTATAGGTCTCTGAGGTAACCAAAGTATATCTAAGCCAAATTTCTGAGGAAAGTGAAGAAAAGAAGGCCGAAATTCAAGGAAGGATAATTTTTTTTGATGATGCTTTCTAAGGTATGTTTTTTCAGGTCATCTCACCATTTTCGTAATAAATTTTTTAATGGAATGATTCAGACCGTGAAATTGCTATTCCATTGAGAAAAAATATCCAATTATCTGTGGTAAGAAATTTGGCTTGTGGGTCATTTTATTTTTGGAGTTAAACTCCATGGAAAATAGGGTTTGTGGCTAGTCCTGAAATTAGTCTAAAACATGTGTTTCGGGTAAAAACGTCATAACGTATTCATAAAAGATCAAAATTTAGTAATACAAAATGTGTTGGTTAGAGTACATTATTTAGTATTTTTTGTAACATTTTCATATCTATTCAACAAATAATCCATGCAGGGCACGCTCTACAAGGTCGCTCTCTAGAATAAGCCAAAATTCAACAAGGTATGCCATTTTTTCTATAACTCCTTTTATGAGAGGTTCCAAGTAGTGAAACCTGGATGAATTGCATAAAAAAAACTGAACATTGTGTACTATTTTCATATCTTTAATCATTACATATACATAGTTATGATTATTTCAGGTTAGGGTTGTTGACCAATCCCAAACTAGTCATGTGAGACTAGAGAAAAGTTTGATGAAAATACTAGTCTCTTGTTGTGAAAGTTAAGGAAGGTTTGCAGGTATGTGATCATATACACCAGGTCTATTATAGAGTTACAAATCATATTTGGATGGTGAAATTGATGAGGGATTTTGGTTGAGGTATAAGTTGGGTACATGGTTGAGACAAGTAGTTGATGAGTTGGCACATACATGAGGTGTATAGTTGATGATGTTGGTACATATTGATGAGTCATAGTTGATGAGTACTTGACACATGATTGGAACATACTTGGTACATGGTTGGTTGCACTTGTTTATGGTACAGGTTGATTACAGATTGTTTGGTACAGGTTGGTGCATGGTTTATGCACTTGTTTATGGTACAGGTTGATTACACGTTGAGGTACAGATTGATGCATGGTTCATGTTTATTGGTACATGTTTACAGCGGTATATCTCATAGTGATAGTGTGACAGTGGTTCCATCATTCTACTTCTACTTCAGGGTGGTTGGACGGGGCAAGGACAGGTGGTTGTAGCCACCTTCTAGTTGTAACCGAAGAACATAGGGGGTTGTAGCCTCCTTCTGGTTGTAGCCATAGAATTGGGGAGTTGGAGAGTCCCTCAGGTTGTAGCTTGAGAAACTAGGGGGTTGGAGCCTCCTTCCAGTTGTAGCTAGAAAACAAAGGAAGTTGGTGCTTCCAATGAATAAAATTCTTCAAGACATATAAGATAAAGCATTTTGTGGTTTTCTCCCGATTTGGGTTTTCACATAAAACACTGGTGTATTGTGTATGTGTGTGATTGTTCATTTCTTATTGCTCATTATTGGATAATAATTATACATTGATATAACACTTGGATTATTTGGAGAAAAGGATTATAATTACTTTATTATTGATTCACCCCCCCTTTCAGTAATCCAACAATAACTATCTACAATATAGATGAATCTTCCTTATGACATGATGTTACCAATGCATCACATTGTTAGTGTCGTCAACCTCATAAATATTTTGAGGGATCCTTCTCATATTTTTCATGATTATACTCCATCTAGCTCATCACCAGATTGATTCACATTCTCTATTGCACCATATGATCCTCCTCCTTCTTTTTCTTATCCTCCACATGTGTCTACACCATCCACTGATCCTCTTGCTTCCCCTCCACATGTGTTTGCACCATCCATGTATGTTCCTCCTCCTCCTCCTCCTCCCCATGTGTCACAAGATATTGTTATTGTGGACAATGTCTTCACATCTAGTGCTGCAATTGATCTTGATCCTAGTGGAGAGGAATTTGGGAGTATAATTTCATCATTGATTTTTAACATTGGTACTAATACACAACCCTCTACCTTAGTTAGAAAAGGAATTGATGCCTCTTGCTCTAGTGGTGGACCTAGCTAGTAGTGGTACTATTTGACATGTGTATTGATTGTTTTATATTTGACTTGAGATGTATATATGACATGTTTATTGATTTTGATGACATCTATATTTGAAATGTATATTGATATGTATATTTATCATTTATATTATGTTTTTTCATACCATGTTGATGTTGTTATTGTTTTATTTATAAAATGTCTTATGAGTATGCTAATCATTAACATTGATGATTTATTTGATTTTAAATTAAATTTTAGATGTATCATTCATTTAAATTTACAGTTCTCATACAATGTTTAACTTTTACTTTTATGAAATCAATTAACTAATTTGGATTGTGATTGCAGAAACTTATAACCATTAATACCATATAATGTTTAACTCTGTTGGAAAAACAGGACCATGGAGAAATAAAATAAAACAAATGCGGAAACAAAACACAGAAGATACACAATACAAGAGAGACACAAATTTGCGTCGTTCACCCAGTGTGGGCTACGTCCACCAGAGAAATTGCCAGGTCCTTCCTTTATTATTATCTAGCAAATGAACAGATACAACCTACAACAAAACCCGTTGTAACTTCCTCTTCTTTCTCTCATAGTCTCCTCTCTCAGGATACAATACTCACCATCATACATAGCCACAATACATTTCCCTCATAAAAGAGGGTTGCCTTCTAGGGAAAAAAACCCTGACATAATTTCTACCGTTAGATCTGCGACCTTATAATGAACGGTCTAGATTTACAATGAAATTACAATATACTTTTACAAGGCAATTTTTCCTGAGGGGGCTTCGCCCCCAAACCCCCACTGGGGGCCCGCTTGCTCCCAGACCCCCCAGTCAGGGGGATAGCCCCCTCGGACCCCATAGAGGGGGTACCCCCCCTCTGCACTCCCCCGCATGGAAGAGTGTACATACTTTTGGGGTGTAAATACTTCATGGGGTATAAACACGGCTAAAAGTAAAAGACCTCTAAATCAGGAAGATAATCAGGCTCCACAACCAACAAACTCTTCTTCAAGGTGAATTGTTTGTTGTCTAGCAAGATAGAATATATTCATTAAACATGTTTAACAAAAAAAATGCATGAATATGATGAGGGCGCTTTCATGAAGTTGATGGAAAAAAACTGGCAATGGGATGCGAAGGAATGCATGCACATAGGAACTCATGCGCATTCCTAGAAACACACACACGTTCTTAATTAGACAACATTGGTACTCATTGAACCACCACACACACTTGCCAACTCAGATTATTTATGAATGCATGCATGTTCTTGAGAAACATGTTTTTAGGAATGCACACACATTCCTAAAAAAAATGAAATGAAAAGGAACATGCATGCACTTTAGGAATGTGCATTCACTTTAGGAATGTGCATTCACTTTAGGAATGTGCATGCATTCCTAAAGCAAGAAGGTTATTAGGAATAGGAATGCATGTGAATTCATGTTAACAAATAATCTCTCTCTCTCTCTCTCCCTTTTCCACCCTCTCCCTCCCTCCCTCTCTCTTTCTCTCTCTCTGATTGCTCTCTCTCCCTCTCTCTCTCACTATCTCCCCATCTCCCTCTCCCTCTCCCTCTATCTCTACCCCCTCTTCTCCTCTCTATTTGTCTCCCTCTCCCCCATTATTTTGCTGGATTACTGAGAGGGGGGGTGAATCAGTAATAGAGAAATCTAATCCTTTTTAAACATATAATTCAAGTGTTATATCCATGTAGCATTATCATCCAATAAATGTAGAGTAAACAAGAAATCAACAAATGAACAATCATAACATACATAGTACACCAATGTTTTACGTGGAAACCCAAAGCGGGAGAAAACCACATAATTATTTTTATTATATGTCTTTAAGAATTACATTTATTGGAAGCACCAACTTCCTTTGTTTTCTAGCTCCAATTGGAAGGAGGCTCCAACTGTAATGAACCTCAAATTCACCATAAAAAAATAATTCTATGACATAATTCAATTTCGTGTAAGCTTAGAATTTAAGAGAAGGTACGATTCATTTATGTCCATAATGAAATTATTACACCAGTCTAGTTTACTTTGAACAGAAAATATTATGTGGATAAATTATGTCCATAATTCAATCACTTCCCTTAACTCTCAAACTACTCCAACATACTTATATATATAGGCAATATCTAAACTTAGGTCGAAGGAACCTTTGAGGTTTAGAGAGATAAGCTCAGGGTTGTACACAACTACTGTTAGATCAAAAGGATCTGGGCACATAGAGTTTAACCTTTGAGAGGTCACGCAGGAGAGCAACTGAAATGAACGGTGGAGACACTTCAGGGAGAAGTACCGAAGTTGCGAGAGTCGTTGGATCTTGTAGAGTAGCGGGGAGATTAAGGCCAAGTGTCTTCCAACACTCTAAAGCGTTAAATTTTTCTATTTCATAGTTTGGGGTTTGGAGCGGCAAGTGATTTTGGAGTCGCTACAACGTGAACTCTCGGTTCGCAAAATTGCGAAACTATCGACACCTTTCATCAAGGAGGACATGTGGCGAGTGGTCAAGGTTCGAGGAAAATCCCGAAAGGTTGTGGATCGTCGATCCAGTGGGATCGTGGTCATTGGATTCAAGAGGAAACTAGACCGTTGATCTCTCAAGGGGAAGATTTCGGCATTTTGGGGTCTGAGAGTTCGAAGGACCTAGAACCGTTGTAACCAGAATCGTGAAATCACGAATCGCAAAAAGCCGGTAGTGCTTTGAAGTTACGCATGTGGTCACAGAGTGGTGGTCATGTGGACGGAGGCTAAGGGCGATCCAGAACCGTTAGTCCCTTTTCGGTGTTTTGGCGTTCGGGAGTTGGAAGGACAAGGAATCTGGGATTGTCAAAGTAATCAGTTCTGCACATTTAATTATGTTTTTAATTGCAAGGTTGGATCTTCATGACTGCTAGAACAGTAGGTATTTTGGTTGTCTGCTATGTGCGCGTATAAAGGCGTATATTATCATTCTTACTGTAGGGAATTTGCTTTAACTCTCCATTAACATTTGTACTTATTTCCACCTATAAGTATGTACATACCTATGGATTTCTCTAAATATATATAGAGTGATTCACTGTCATAGGTATAGTTTCATATTGATTGTGGTTTAATAATTGGAAATCTCAGTTACATGCTACGATCCTGCATCTTTACTTACTAAAAATATAAACATGCAAGTATATCTACCTAACTTGGGTCTCATTCTTACACACCATTAGAATACACATCAAGCATAGTTAACTCGAAGGATCCCATCTTGTTCTCTACGGTTTAAGCTATTAAGCAATAGTCTAATTACAAAATTTAGAATACTTAAAGATGTATGACCTCATGGCAAGCAGAACTCTTAGAAAAAATCGCGCTAAAGATCTGCTTAATTAGTTTAATACTTTCATATACAACAATTTATGTACTTGTCATGCCCTATACATAGTGACTTGTAATATGATATGTTATTTCTATTCTACCTCTATCCCGGATCAATATCCTCCATCATTTCTACCAGTCCATTCATTACAGTATTAGAGTTGTTCCTATAACAAATAATTCCTACTATGTTCCTACAGTTTTGTGAAAAAACAGAGGTCAATCGGGTTTCAACGATTACAAATGACGAACACAAAAGAAACAAAAGACCACGTTGCTTGCTGAATCGTGAAATGTGGAAAGACTGTGGGCCCATCACTTCGGGGTTTCGGGGTTCGGGATTTCACGATTTCAAATACCAAACACCAACACACAACAACTCCCAAATTGCAAAAAAGTGAATGGAATGTGGGACTAGCACTTCGGGGTTTTGGGGTTCGGGATTTCACGATTTCAAATGCCAAACAAAAACACGGAACAACTCCTAAATTGCAAAAATGTGAATGGAATGTGGGACCAACACTTCGGGGTTTCAGGGTTCGGGATTTCGGGGTTCGAAATTTCGGGGTTTACGAACACCTGACGCACAAACAAAATGAAATAAGAAATGTCTAATTGCGAAATTAGATTATGGCGTGGGCCCAACAATTTCAGGTTTTGGTGTTTGGTAAAGCAAAGGAACTCCACATATATGTCACATGCAAGTCCTGAATGCTGAAATATCATTTTTTTTATTTAATCTCTTTTTAAAATCACACGCTCCAACAAATAAACTCGGAATAAATAAATGACCGGGCTCGTAATTGGTAAAAACAAATGATTACTGTGTTTACTCAAATAAATGAATTTATCAAGAAATAAAATGATTTTACAACTCAATAACAGAAAATCATAATCACAGAGAAAACCTCCAAAACAGGGAATAATCAAATCATTTAAGAAGAGTTTCAGACTCTTCGATTTAATAATTTTCTTAATACTAGAGGTAGAGGGTTACCTATTGGCATCATTCATTTGTTCCAGTACTATGACAACAAACCTCTGTATAAGTGGGGTTTCTAATGCAACCATTGGATATTCATTTAATAAAACCCTATATGAGGAACTAACTACAACTATATCGATGTATATTGTCGATAAATATATATATATAAGCCTATAAACAATATGTGGAAAGACTTGCTCAACCTCAATTATTCACAGATAGGTCAGTCTAAAATTTCAACTACAAAAATACGCATACAATTGCAGACAGATCTGTTCCTTTGAGTTCATTTACACCAGGATGGATTCTACCTAAAATTTTAGTTTTTGGGAGGAACTGTTCCAGAATTGGTCTTTGATTATAAACTTCATACAATGAACATATGTCATCCATGGAAATTATTTCAACTTAACATGAATAGATACGTGATATCATATATACAAAAATCATTTAGAACACAGAAGGAGAAGATTTAACATATCTGAACCAATTCGCGGGAAGACAAAGGGAACAACCATGTTCCTCCCAACCGAAGAACAGGGTAGCCAAAATCACTTGCCCAATTCACCCCCTAGCTTGACCATGAACCCATGAGGGCGAACTTGGAAAACTCCTCCTCAACAATGTCCTTCAATTCTAGCAAGTTCCTCTTGCCTCACACTCACTCAGTAGTGTTGATAATAGCAAGAAAAAATCAATTGTCTCTTTTCCCCAGCATACTTGGCAGCGTCCTGCCTCCTCACATATGATATTTATGAATTTTGCCCAGGTCTTTTCCCCTCCATTTGGAATTTTCGTAGCTTTCTAAATAATTGATTTTCAGGGACTTCCAATTGCCAAATCACTAATTTTCCACTTGTAATAATCATCCCATAGGTAGTTCCAACATGTTCCCCACTCATGGAGTCATGGTCAGCTAAATTTAACATGGTTGTTCCATTTGTCCTCCTGCAATCAATATAAATATTATGTTTGCATACAAGTGTCATAGTTAAATAGTTAGTTGGGTCCCAATAGTCAAAATAATTAATTACAATTACCAAATTCAAAATTTAGAATTGCCATAAATGGAAAAAAAATTCCAAATTCGAATTTACTAAAAATGGAATAAATTTACAGCAATTTTAAATTTCAAAAATATTTTATTTTTGGGGATGTCACATCCTTTCCCCCTTCAATAAAACACTATCCTCAGTGTTCGTTCCTGTCCTGGAACATGATTGGATGAGATTTCTGCAAATCTCCCTCCAACTTCCAAGTGGCCTCCTCAGGACTAAAGTGCTTCCATTAGACCTTTACCTGAGCGATGGCTCTATTCCGAAGTGCTATTTCTCTCCGGTCCAGAATGCGTAGGGGTTCCACCTAGAACTCGCCTTTGGGTTCCACCTACACCAAGTTCCAATCAATCCTATGAGTAGGGTCATGAATATACTTTTTCAACAACGAAACATGAAATACATTATGAATTCTTAGATTAGTTGGAAGTGCAAGTTGATATGCTACGGGTCCAATTCGAGCTAGTATCTCGAAGGGCCCACAAAACCTGGGTGTCAGCTTGGCACAATTATCTAACTTCAACGAGCTCTTTCAGGCTTTGAAATTCAAATAAACATGGTCTCCTACTTGAAATTCCAAGTGTCTTCTTTTCTAATCTGCATAGATTTTTGTCTGTCCTGTGCTTCTTTCAAGTTTTGTTGTACCTTTCTTACCATGTTCTCCATTCCTTGGAGCATATTTGGTCCAATCATGAGTCTTTCAGCTAGGTTATCCCAACTAATTGGAGTCGTACACTTTTTTCCATATAGTATTTCGAAAGGGCTCAACTTAGCCGAAGTTTGGTACCCATTGTTATATGCAAATTCTACTAAGTGCAGGTAGTCTTCCCACTTTCTTGGTTTTGTTCTTACGTATATGCGAAGCATATGTAATGAACCTCTATGATTTGGTTTTTCCTTTCGGTCTTTCCATCTATTTGTGGATGATAGCTTGTACTGAAATTCAAGTTAGTGTTTGGCCCTACAAACAATTCCTTCCAAAAAGCGGATGTAAATTTTACGTCTCTATCTAAAATCACCATTTTAGGAATACCATGCAGTCTAAGAATTTCTTTCATGAATGTTTTAGAAATGTTTATAGCTTTGAAAGTAGACTTTACAGGAATAAAGTGTGCAGACTTACTGAGTTTAATGATTACAACCATGATAGAATCATTTTGTTTTTGAGTTTTAGGCAAACCTGTTATAAAGGCCAGTGATATAGTCTCCCATTTCCATTCTGGTACTGGTAATGGTTGTAATAGGCCGGTTGGATGCTGGTGCTCGGCCTTAAACTGCTGACAATATTGGCACCTAGCCAAGTATTCTACTGTTTCTCCCTTCATAATAGGCTAGAAAAATAGTTTTCTAAGTGTTGTTATTGTTTTCTGGTAACCTGGATGTCCAGAATACGGTTTCTTATGCACTTCGTCCAAAATTGTTGATTTCAATTCTGTTGAATCTGGTATGTAAAGTCTATTTTTAAGTCATAATAGTCCTTTCTTGTCGATGCTTAGATCTGGTTTATCAGAGTTGGCGGTCCTGTTTTGTAATTATGTCATTATCTTAGTGTAATTTTCGTCGTTAATACCTGTTATCCTTATTCTTTGTTCCAGATCACTTTCTTTCCTGCTGATGTTTATCTCAAATAACCCATGGACTCTTCTGCTTAGAGCGTCTTCTACTTTATTTTCCTTACCCTTGATATGTCTAACCTCGAAGTCGAATTCTCTCAAGAAGGCTAGCCACCTTGCTTGTCTTGCATTAAGATCTGGTTGGTTAAACATATATTTCACCCCACTATTATCTGTTAATAGTAGGAATTTTCTGCCCATTATATAGTGTCGCCAAATTTTTAAGGCATGTATTACTGTTGTCAATTCTAAGTCATGAGTGACATAATTTAGCTCGTGTTCTTTTAATTTTTGGGACTCATAACAAATCACATGCCCTTCCTGAGTTAGGACAACACCTAATCCCTCTTTACTTGCATCAACACAAACTGTGAATCCTTTATCTGGGTCTGCTACCTTCAAAATGGGTGTCGATGTCAATAATTCTTTCAGCTTGTTAAAGCTGTCTTGACACTTTTGGGACTAGTTAAACTTGGTTCCTTTCTTTTGTAGTGACGTGATAGTGTAGGCTATCTTGGAAAACCCTTCTATAAATCTGCGATAATATCCGGTGATTCCCATGAATGACCGGATATCTGCCACATCCTTAGGTACTGGCCATTCCATAATGGCTTTTATCTTTGCCGAGTCTACGTAAATACCTTCTGAGGAAATGACATGTCCTAAATATTGTATTTCTTTTTAGTAAAAGTCACATTTGTCGAATTTTGCGTATAGTTTGTGTTTCCTTAATGTTTGTAGAACTATTCTTAAGTGTTCATCATGTTCCTCCTCCGTTTTAGAATAGACCAGAATATCATCAATAAATACTACTACAAACTTGTCTAAGTACTGATTGAAAATGTTGTTCATCAAGCACATAAATGTGGCTGGTGCGTTAGTGAGTCCAAAAGGTATGACTACAAAATCGTAGTGTCCATATCATGTTCAAAAAGATGTTTTGTTTATGTCCTCATCCTTTATCCTAACTTGATGATAACTGGATCGTAAATCCAATTTTGAAAAGATCTTGGCCCCACCAACTTGATCAAACAAATCATTTATCCTTGGTAAGGGGTATTTGTTCTTAATGGTCATTTTTTTCAGTCGTCTATAATCGATACATAGTCTTAGAGTACCATCTTTCTTTTTCACAAAGAGGACTGGTGCCCCCCATGGTGAAACACTCGGTCTGATATACTCTTTGTCCAACAATTCCTATAATTGGATTTTTTAATTCTATCAGTTCTAGTAGACTCATTCGGTAAGGTGCTTTTGAGATAGGGGTTGAACCGGGTAGTAGGTCTATGGAGAAGTCTATTTCCCTTCTAGGAGGTAATTATGGGATCTCATCCACAAACATGTCTCTGAATTCACGTAGGACAACAAAGTCTTCTAACTTTGGCTTATCTTGTTTTTCTAATAGATTCATAACTTGGATGGCATAAACTTGACATCCCTTTCTAATACATTTCTTGAGTTGCATCGTTGAAACTTGTCTGACTGATAGAGGTTTTGGTATGCCTTGGGATGTTCTAACAATGCCAAATTTATCTTTATAGCTAAGTGTCTTTTTATAATAGTCTAGTACTGCTTTGTGTTGTTCCAACCAATCCATCCCAATAATCATATCATAAGATCCTAGTGGTAGATTGGTCCTTATATTTTGACCATCTAAGCTGAACTCAAGATTAGAAATAAATTCAACTACTTTCCTTTTAGTGTCGGTTGCTAGTTATACAAGCCATGATTTTGTGTGCTTCAGTTTCTTAAGTTTATTCAACTCTACTACATCGGGAGTAATATAACTTAACGTAGCTCTAGGATCAATTAAAACAAAAATTCGAGTGTCATTGATTTTACCTTCGATTTCTATCACCGAGGACTAGTGGTCATCTTGTCGACCATCTATGGCTACATTTATCCGATGCAGACTTCTACCCACGCCTCCCACTGTCGAGGCTTCCTGCAAATTGTGAACAATAGTTCTGTTTGTTACAATTAAACATGGACAATTTCTCCTTAGATGAGGCTCTCCACACTCCCAACACTTTAATGGCTTGTGGGAGTTTTCCCTAAACTTCTTTGTTCCTAGGTTTACCGGTTTACCACTACCTTGCATATTCAGATGACTGGAGTGAAAATCCTTCCTTGGGAAACTTTTTGTTGCATTCCAGTAAGGAGCTGGTTGGTATCCCTTCTTCCGTTGGTTCATTCGATCTTTCTTTTTATCCTTCCAGGTCTTGGGAAACTCTACCCACTGTTTATATTGGTCGTAGCACATTTGTGCTTTCCTGAATACCTCACTCAAGGATTTGGGGTTGTCAAACTCAATTCTGTCCCGGTAGGCCTGTGGTAAATAACTTAAGAATCGTTGGATTTTTACCTTATCCTCCTGGATGTACGGTACAAACCTTAGTAGTTACAGGAATTTATTTATAAGGTCCTCCATCATCATCTATCCAAGTCATAACTTGTAAAATTCTTTCGTCTTCCTTTCATAATAGTTTTCAGAAAGGTATTGTTTCTTGAAATACTTCTTAAATTCAGACCATTCCAACTATTTCTCCTTTAGGCCCTTGGCCAATTTTAGGTCCTGCCACCAAATGTTGGCCTTCCCCTTTAGATTGTAGATGGCCATTGTGACCTTCATGTTGCTGGAATATTTGTAGATTTGGAAGTATTTTTTGATGTCCAACAACCATGCCTCAGCTTCTTCTCCTGTCCTGGATTCTCCATCAAAGGTAGCTGGTTTAATCTCTTAAATTCTCCTTCAAGGTGGTCTACTTATTTTCTTTTTATGTCTGGTATAGTTTGTCTTTAGCTGAAGGTGTCCCTTTAGACGAACTGTCTCCTTTTTCTGTTTCCGGTCCAGAATTCTTGGAGACCCTTTTGCTGACTTCTTCATCATGGTTATCGTCTTTTAGGATTTTCTTAGTTACTATATTATGTAGCAGGACTTCATTTATCTCTTGTTGTTCCTGCTGTGCTTTCTTCAATTTTTCATTGTCAGCCTTGAAAACCTGCAGTTCAACAATAAGATTCCTCATTGTTTCCAACACCTCCGTGGGTGAGCTTCCATCATTGTTCTATCTTAGATCTCCAGGAGGTCCTTTCTACAGATTTCCTTCCATCTTGATTTCTGCACCCTCCTGAGCTGCCATAATTTACAAAAACAGAAAGGGCTTTCTGTTTGTACCCATAAGATTTATTAGTTTTACATAAATCAGAATAAATACTAAGCAGCTAATGTGGCCCTGCTTAGGCCCAGTGTTGTAGCTTTTGCTTTGATACCATATGTGATGAACCTCAAATTCACCATAAAAAAAACATTCTATGACATAATTCAATTTCGTGTAAGCTTAGAATTTAAGAGAAGGTAAGATTCATTTCTGTCCATAATGACATTATTACACCAGTCTAGTTTACTTCGAACATAAAAGCTTATGTGGATAAATTTTGTCTATAATTCAATCACTTCCCTTAACTCTCAAACTACTCCAACATACTTATATATATATAGGAAGTATCTAAACTTAGGTCGAAGGAACCTTTGAGGTTCAGAGAGATAAGCTCAGAGTTGTACACAACTGTTGTTAGATCAAAAGGATATGGGCGCACAGAGGTTAACCTGTGAGAGGTCGCGTAGGAGAGCAACTGAAAGGAACGGTGGAGACACTTCGAGGAGAAGTACCAAAGTTGCGAGAGTCATTGGATATTGTAGAGCAGCGAGGAGATTAAGGCTAAGTGTCTTCCAACACTCTAAGGCATTGAATTTCGCTATTTTGGAGTTTGAGGTTTGGAGCGGCAAGTGATTTTTGAGTCGCTGCAATGTGAACTCCTGGTTCATGAAATTGCGAAACGATCGACACCGTTCATCAAGGAGGACACGTGGCAAGTGGTCAAGGTTCATGGAAAATCCCGAAAGGTTGTGGATCGTCGATCCAGTGGGATTGTGGTCGTCGAATTCAAGAGGAAACTGGACCGTTGATCTCTCAAGGGGGATATTTTGGCATTTTGGGGTCCGCGAGTTCGAAGGACCTAGAACCATTGTAATCGGAATCGTGAAATCGTGAATCACAAAAATCTGGTAGCACTTTGATGTTATGCGTGTGGTCACAGAGTGGTGGTCACATGGATGAAGGCTAAGGGCGATCCAGAACCGTTAATCCCTTTTCGGCATTTCGGCGCCTGAGAGTTGGAAGGACAAGGAATCTGGGATTGTCAAAGTAATCAGTTCTACACATTTAATTATGCTTTTAATTGCAAGGTTGGATCTTCATGACCGCTAGAACAATAGGTATTTTGGTTGTCTTATATGTGCACGTATAAAGGAGTATATTATCATTCTTACTGTAGGGAATTTGCTTTAACTCTCCATTAACATTTGTACTTATTTCCACCTATAAGTATGTACATACCTATGGCTTTCTCTAAATATATATAGAGCGATTCAGTGTCATAGGTATAGTTTCATCTTGATTGTGGTTTAATAATTGGAAATCTCAGTTACGTGCTACGGTCCTGCATCTTTACTTACCGAAAATATAAACATGCAAGTATATCTATCTAACCTAGGTCTCATTCTTACACACCAGTAGATTACACATCAATCATAGTTAACTCGAAGGATCCCATCTTGTTCTCTATGGTTTAAGCCATTAAACAATAGTCTAATTACGAAATTTTGAATACTTAAAGATGTATGACCTCATGGCAAGCAGAACTCTTAGAAAAAATCGTGCTAAAGATCTGCTTAATTAGTTTAATACTTTCATATACAAAAATTTATGTACTTGTCATGCCCTGTACATAGTGACTTGTAATATGATCTGTTATTTCTATTCTACCTCTATCCCAGATGAAGATCCTCCATCGTTTCTACTAGTCCATTCATTACAGTATTAGAGTTGTTCCTATAACAAATAATTCCTACTATGTTCCTACAGTTTTGTGAAAAAACAGAGGTCAATCGAGTTTTGGTGATTACAAATGCCGAACACAAAAGAAACAAAAGACCATGCTTTTTACGAAATCGAGAAATGCAGAAAGACTGTGGGCCCAACACTTTGGGGTTTAGGATTTTGTGATTTCAAATACCAAACACCAACACACAACAACTCCATAATTGCGAAAAAGTGAATGGAATGTGGGACCAACACTTCGGGGTTTCGGGATTTTGCGATTTCAAATTCCAAACACCAACACACAACAACTCCCGAATTGCGAAAATGTGAATGGAATGTGGGACCAACACTTTGGGGTTTCGAGGTTCGGAATTTCGGGGTTTTCGAACACCTGGCGCACAAACAAAATGAAATAAGAAATGTCGAATTGCGAAATGAGATTAGGGTGTGGGCCTAACAATTTCATGTTTCGGTGTTTGGTAAAGAAAAGGAACTCCGCATATATGTCACAAGAAAGTCCCAAATGCCGAAATATCAATTTTGTATTTAATCTCTTTTTAAAATCACATGCTCCAACAAATAAAATCGGAATAAATAAATGACTGGGTTCGTAATTGGTAAAAACAAATGATTACTGTGTTTACTCAAAGAAATGAATTTATCAAGAAATAAAATGAGTTTACAACTCAATAATAGAAAATCATAATCACAGAGAGAACCTCCAAAACAGGGAATACTCAAATCATTTAAGGAGAGTTCCAGACTCTTCGATTTAATAGTTTTCTTAATACCAGAGGTAGAGGGTTACCTATTGGCATCATTTGTTTGTTCCAGTACTATGACAACGAACCTCTATATAAGTGGGGTTTCTAACGCAACCATTGGATATTCGTTTAATAAAACCCTATACACATAACTAACTACAACCATATCGATGTATATCATATATAAATATATATATAAGCCTATAAGAAATATGTGGAAAGACTTGCTCAACCTCAATTATTCACAAATAGGTCAGTCTAAAATTTCAACTACAAAAATACACATACATTTGTAGATAGATCTGTTCCTTTGAGTTCATTTACACCAATATGTATTCTGCCTAAAATTTTAGTTTTCAGAAGGAATTGTTCTAGAATTGGTCTTTGATCATAAACTTCATACAATGAACATATGTCATCCATGGAAATTATTCCAACTTAACATGAATAGATACGTGATATCAGATATACAAAAATCATTCAGAACACAGAAGGAGAAGATTTAACATATCTGAACCAATTTGCAGGAAGACAAAGGGAACAACCACGTTCCTCCCAACCAAAGAACAGGGCAGCCAAAATCACTTGCCCAATTCACCCCTAGCCTGACCATGAACCCTTGAGGGAGAACTTGGAAAACTACTCCTCAACAATGTCCTTTAATTCCAGCAGGTTCCTCTTACCTCACACTCACTCAGTAGTGTTCATAACAACAATAAAAAATCAATTGTCTCTTTTCCCCAGCATACTTGGCAGCGTCATGCCTCCTCACATATTCTATTTATCAATTTTGCCGACGTCTTTTTCCCTCCCTTGGGAATTTTTGCATCTTTCTAAATCCCCAATTTTTAGGGGCTGACAATGGCGAAATCACTGATTTGCCACTTGTAATAATCAGCCCAGAGGTAGTTCCAACATGTTCCCCACTCATGGAGTCATGGTCAACTAAATTTAACATGGTTGTTCCATTTGTCCTCCTGCAATCAATATAAAATATTTTGTTTCCATACAAGTGTCATAGTCAAATAGTTAGTTGGGTCTAATCAGGTCTTTTCCCAATAGTCAAAATAATTAATTAAAATTACCAAATTTGAAATTCGGAATTGCCATAAATGGAAATTTTTTTCCAAATTCGAATTTACTAAAAAAGGAATAAATTTCCAGCAATTTTAAATTTCAAAAATATTTTATTTTTGGGGATGTCACACCAACCCCCTAGTTTCTCAAGCTACAACCTGAGGGGATCTCCAACTCCCCAATTCTATGGATAGAACTAGAAGGAGGCTATGAACCCCTATGTTTTTTGGCTACAACCAGAAGGTGGATACAACCACCTGTCCTTACCCCATCCAACCGCCTGATGTAGAAGTAGAATGATGGAACCACTGTCACACTATCATTGTGAGATATACCAATATACAAATGTATCAATTTGTACCACTGACATGCATCCAATCTATACAACTTCCCTGTAATCAATTTGTACCTGAACTAAACATGCATCAACAAAATACAATAGGTACGTGACTTGTAGTGCTACAACACATGTATGTACGTGCACTATATGTTATACAGCCTACGTATGTAAGTGATCAAATGGTTATGTAGCCTGCGTATGCCTTCTGAAAACTATGGTTTTCTTTCTCTTGAAAATTTTTGACCCTCTGTAACTTTTTCACATAGATATGTAACCTATCACTCAAGCTAGGTTGTAACTGTACCCTATGCATGCATCCTCATACGTAAACTTTACCCAAATCATATATATATATATATATATATATATATATATATATATATATATATATATAGTCATGTGCCATATAGGTGTGTGTAGTCATGAACAATTATAATAACCCTCACATGATTTAGTCATCAAACCCTTTCTGATATTCAACCTCTCAATACATCAACCACTTCACAAATACAAGCTCTCAACCATGTACCACAAAAACCCTTAGCCATATGGCAAGAAATAGAAGATGTTACTCAACAAGAAGTATTAATGATAAATATGCCAACATTGCATTTCTGTAGATCTAACTTATTCAAAAGATCCCATGCAACCACTAGTCTCTCTAGGGAGAATCCTCAAATCTCCATAACCATTTCTCATTCATACATAAAAATCCAACTATTCATAGAAATAATACATAAATTTTGAACCAATGGATAGATCTGATTTATCTGAGTACTCTAGACCTTCTTGGGAGCTTGATCTCAGAATCTAGAACCTCTGCACCTTAATCTCTTCAAGTTTCCATGGCTTTACCAACATGTACGCACTCTAATATAATGCCAGCCCACGTACGCATCAATATGTATACACCCTAATACACTGTCAACCTGCGTACACCTTAGAAAATAGGGTTTTTAGTATTCGTTGTAATTATGAGAATTTCACCGTCAACCCTTCGTACTACCTCAAACTTTCGCAACTTCATATGTATCAATGAGTACTTGCAATAAACCTCACACAACAAAAGATATTCAATGTTTACAAGTGTGATTAAATGATAGAGCCTTGCCTCTTATCTATAATTTCATGTAACATCCCACTTTCCTTATTTTAGGGAGTTCTCCATTAACTTTATTATTTAAATCATTTCTTTTGCAAACACTTTGACTTTTTGGGGCTTCTAGATGACTCATGAGGCTCCTCCAAATTCACATGGCCATAACTCTCTAACCGTGAGGAGTTATGTGACGTTCCACATGCCATCGGAAATGGCATGAAAAGAACTATCCATCTAGGATAGTTTCACTGACAAATTCATTGACCTTCATCTCATTATTCCATAATTAAGCATGGGTTCTCTAACCATACTTCTAGGATAACTCAATTCCCAAAGCATCTTCCCATGAGGGATTTCACCATAAGGGGACCACTTTGGAGTTCATCCATTTGTACTTCTTATCAACCAGGACAAGACAATAATGAGTCATCTTTACATAAAATAAACTTGGGTCCATTACCCAAAACTTTGTACTACCAGACTTTCTTCAAGGGTTGAAGTCAATGACAACCAACTTTAATCAACAATCTCCCCCTTTGGAATTGATGGAAACACTTTGATGCAATACTTAAATCATGTCATGCAATACTGAAGTCATATCACTCATGCTCCCCCTGAAACCATGCCTCTGTCCTCTGCATCTCTATGACCATTTCTCCCCCTGGAATCGTGCCTTTGTCCTTTGCATCTGATAAATCTCTCCCCCTTTGTCATCAATGGAAAAGTTATCTTTCCATCCGGGGCTACTCCACCTAATTGAAATGTCCTATTTATGGTGCTTCCTTGTGTACATCTAAGACATATAAGATAAGCATTCAAAAGAATATATTTTGGAGTAGAAATAACTCTGAGTCTCTGGCGAAGATACTCAAAGGCTTCCTGTGGAAGTGGTTTTGTAATGATGTCTTCCACTTGTTCTTTTGTGCCCACATACTCAACTCTAATGTTCTTTTTGAAAACCTGTTCCCATAGAAAGTGATACTTGATTGGAATGTTCTTCATCTTGGAGTGCATCACCGGATTCTTTGAGATACCGATGGCGATTGTATTATTAAAATAGATTGGAATGGGTTCATCATACTCAACCTATATATCTGTCAGAGTTTGTTTCATCCAAAGAACCTATGTACAACATGTTGTTGCTACAATATACTCCGTCTCAGCTGTAGATAAATATATCGATGAGTGTTTCTTTCTTATCCATGATACTAAACACTCACCTGAGTAGAGTGCTTCTCCACTGGTGCTTCATCGGTCATCAATACAACCTACCCAATCTGCGTATGTGTAGGCAATAAGTGATAGATCCTTTCCTTTTGGATACCATAATCCAAACTCTTATGTTCCTTTGAGATATCTAAAAATCCTCTTCACTGCTAATACATGTGATTCCTTTGGTGCTGATTGAAATCATGCCACCTATCCAACTACCTGCATTACATCTGGTCTATATGTTGTCCCATATAGTAGGCTACCAATAATTTACTTTTATTTCCTCTGATCTATAGACTTTGAATCATCATCTTTGCTCAACTTGCAACTGGTTTGCATGGGAGTGATAGCTAGTTTGCAATCTTCCATTCTGAACCTCTTTATCATTTCTATGTTATACTTGGTTTGAGAAATAAAATTTCCTTGGTTTCTTTGATGTATCTAAATTCCCAAAAAGAAGGATAGTTTTCCAAGTAATGAAATTTCAAAATCATTCTGCATATGCTTTGTAAATTTTTGGCTTAACCTGTCATCATCACTACCAAAAATAATTGTTGGAGCATAACCCTAACTTACATTAGTTTATACCTAGATTAGACTCCTAGATCTTGGGTAATACATTAATTTACACTTTATTTCACCTAATTTGGCCACATAGAGAAGAAGGGTGCCTCATCCCTAGATTTTAGGGAAAATTGCTAATTTTAGATCAAGACTCAACTCCCGGTTCTTGATTTTCTCGATTTATTCTTGATTTATTCATGATTTATTCCAACTCCCCCATGCAAAAAACCATATATTATTGGGGAATGTGCACCTCCTCTTTGAGTGAGATATTTATTCCTTAATTAATGATTTTTGTTGTTACTATTATTAGTAACTACTATTTCGGGTTAGTTAAGTGAGTTGGAACTGCTTCTCTTGTCAGTTAAGTGAGATTAAGTGAGATAACGTGCATCACTTGACTCTTGTGAACATTAATGAGTGTGTGAAATGTATCTTTAGTGGTCTAGGTCGAACTATGTGGTCTCCCTTAGCTTATGACACCTATTTTAGCTATTTCTAGCTTTTATTTTACTAGAATTTCTATGTTGGAAATTCTATATATTCACCTCCTCTCTTCTTTTTGAGGATGGTTGCTCATGTATATTAATTTTTGATTAATATAATTCTTTGATTTATGGAGAAAAAACTTTCTCTCATCTCTTGAATATCAACAAATTCTTTGTGTTCAATTTAACTAGAATTCTAGATCTATCGGGGTTTTTGTAGGAATTCTACATGGTATCAGAGCTAGATTGAATCTAGTGGATTGTACACAATTTTATTTGCAGGTATAGATCATCAGGAGGTGCAGAAAGAAGCAATGGATCATCTCTCTCAGCCCCAAAAAATCATTCTAAATCCTTTCAATTACTTCGAATGGAAGACAGAGATCTCTCTGCTCCTCCGAAGCAAAGGGCTTTACCGGGTAACAATGGGAACGGAGAAAGAACCGACTGTTGCAGTAGAGAAGATAAAGTATTTAAATAAATTAGATGAAGTAGTTGGGCTGAAATACCTATCAATTTCCAGAGATCTCCTTTTTCATTTCAGTAGAGCCACTACTCCCGATGTGGTCTGGACCACATTGGAAGGACTATTCGGCAAGCAGGATGCAATGAGAGTGCATCAACTGGGGAATGAACTCATATCCCTAAGTCCAATTCATTTAAGTAACCTAGAATAATTATTCACCAATTTCAAATCCCTCCTCATTGAAATTAATGCATGTGGAGTCACGAAAGAGTAAGAACAACTCATCCTTTCAATTCTCTCGAAATTAGGCCCTGAATATTCCATATTTGTGTCGTCTTTTCAAGCATCTAAATTGACTCAGGAAAAATGGAAAATGCCTCCATTGAATGATTTCATTGTAGAATTGAATCAAGAGAAATATAAGTTAGTCCAAATGGTTTCCATCACGTGTTCCAAGAACCAATCACTTGGGGCTACTAATGCTCCAAAGAGTAGTGGAAAAGACAAGAAAAAAGGAACGCGTAAATTTCCTGAATCGAAGAAGGAGAGATCTGCACAATCTTCAGATAACTCTTATGAGCCTAAGGGTAAGAAGAATAAGGAAAGAAAACTTTGAAAATACTGTTCCAAAGGTTTTCATCCCAAATAAAATTGCATGAGGAAGACTATCGATGAGATGGCTAAGCAATTGCAGCAACACAATCTCACGGTGCCCGAAAATGCAAAGAAGAAAGATGATAACAGAACGGAAGGGAGAGAATGAGATGGTCATTCTTTCATGGCTATAAAATCCACTCCATCATCTTGGATCCTTGATTTAGGTGCATCAAACCATATGGATGCATCAAAAGATGAATTTTCCTCCATCGAAGAAAGCACCAGATCCCCAATTTACTTGGGAGATGCTACACCCGCAAAGGTGTGCAGAGAAGGAATTGTTGATCTTGAAGGGGGATGCTTCACAAATGTGCTTCATGTTCCCTCACTATCCAAAAATATTCTCTCGATATATCATATCACTCATTCTGGCTCTAGAAGGAAGGTGGAGTTCACTCCGTACTCCACACTGATTACCGACATTTCCATAGGCTCACAACTTGCACATGGAATTGCAGATCACGGTTCTCATTTGTATTTCTTCTCCCAATTTGTTCCTAAATCTATTAGCACTGTATTTATGTCACAATCTAATGATATCAGTAGGTTATGGCATGAAATATTTGGCCATCTAAACTATAAGTACTTTCATCAACTCAACAAGGAAAACATGGTAGAAGGATTGCCAGCTATTAAATTCACAAGCGGTGTATGTCAAGGATGCATTCTTGGCAAGCATCCAGAGAAAAAGTTTGACAAAGGGAAGGCATAGAGAGCTTATTCACCTCTTGGGATGATTCATAGTGACATCATGGGCCCATTCCCATAGCCTTCAATCAGTAAGGTTCGATATGTACTCACCTTCATAGATGATTTCTCTCGCTTTACTTGGGTATTTTTTTTAAAATTAAAATCGGAAGTATTTGAATGCCTTATAGAATTTAAAGCACTTGCTGAGAATGAGTCTGGGTGTAAGATTAAGATACTCCATACTGATAATGGGGGGGATTATGTCAACAAATATGTGCAACAACTTTGTATTGATGCAGGTATACAACTACAACACATAGTGCCATATACACCACAACATAACGGTGTTGCGGAGAGGAAAAAACGGTCCTTAAAAGAGATGGCCAATTGTATGCTACAGTCAAAATCATTAGCTCCCAAGCTATGGGCTGAAGCTATTAATTGTGCAGCATAAATTCATAACCGATTTCCTCACAAATCACTCAAAGGCACTACTCCTTTTGAATGTTGGATTGGTAAGAAACTAAAAGTGTCGCACTTTCGTATTTTTGGTTCACGAGCATGGGATCACATTCTGGTAGATAAGAGGAAGGCTTTGGAGCCTTAAAGTGTTGAATGCATATTTTTTGGATATCCTGAAGGTGTCAAAGGATATAGATTGTTGGACTCTCACACTGAAAAGTTCATTCTAGCTCGAAGTGTGAAGTTTGAAGAAGAATCATTGAATGGTTTTTCAGAAGACCCTGCCGAGGAACTGCTTGTTGTCATTGATGAGGAGGAGTCATAAACTTATTCAATCACTTCAGAGAGGCCATTAGAGAAGCCTTTTGGGTATGATATAGAGGATGAGGATCAGTTCATGGCTTCTCCAACTCAGTTGCCAACTTGGGAAGAGAAAACCCTGCAAGATGCGGGTGAACTAGTAGGTGATCCTGTGGATACAAGAAGAACTAGATCACAGGTTTTTGGGGCTCCTCAAGCCCTGGCTGCCACAAAACCTTTTCTCTACTTAAATTTATATATGCCACTTGGTCAGATCCAAAGTCACACTTTGAGGCTGTTGGAAACCCACTCTGGGAGGCTACCATGGATGAAGAGTACTCTGCTCTTATGGACAACAACACATGGGACTTGGTTCCACTTCCGAAAGGAAGAAAGCTTGTTCGATGCCGATGGATATATCGAAAAAATATTTTTGCATATTGTGAGATCAACAAGTACAAATATTGACTTGTCACAAAAGGATACTCACAGGTACATGCCATAGACTACACAGAGACATTTGCACCTGTTGCAAATATGGACTCCATTCAACTAGTTTTGGCCATTGTCGCTTCTCGCGGATGGGAAGTTCATCACATGAATTACATCCATGAGATGATCTGTAACAGAGTCATTTCACTGTAGTACTTCCCCACAGAGAAGCAGGTTGCAGACATCTTCACCAAGTCCTTCACTGAAAATAATTTTTCAGAACTAAGAGCTATGCTTGGAGTGGTGGAGACAACTGAGTAGGTCACTTTTGGCCACTCAACATT
>ML780861.1:25636-39994 GCA_009831015.1 Picea engelmannii | reverse complement strand
ACAACTGAGTAGGTCACTTTTGGCCACTCAACATTTCTTTCCTCTTTTTTTGGGGGGGAGGGGGGGTTTCCCATGAGGTTTTCCCTCTTTCCTCTTTTCATGAGGAGTTATTTTATGTAATGAGTACCTAAAATGGCCAAGTTGTCGGCACTCAAATTTTTTGTCATTACAGTTAGGCTTAAGGGGGGGTGTTGGAGCAGAACCCTAACTTACATTAGTTTATACCTAGATTAGACTCCTAGATATTGGTTCATACATTAATTTACACTTTATTTCACCTAATTTGGCCACATAGAGAATAAGGGTGCCTCATCCCTAGATTTTAGGGAAAACTGTTAATTTTAGATCAAGACTCAACTCTCGGTTCTTGATTTTCTCGATTTATTCTTGATTTATTCATGATTTATTCCAACTCCCCCATGCAAAAACTCATATATTATTGGGGAATGTGCACCTCCTCTTTGAGTGAGATATTTATTCCTTAATTAATGATTTTTTTTGTTACTATTATTAGTAACTACTATTTCGGGTCAGTTAAGTGAGTTGGAACTGCTTCTCTTGTTAGTTAAGTGAGCTTAAGTGAGCTAATGCGCATCACTTGACTCTTGTGAAAATTAATGAGTGTGTGACATGTATCTTTAGTGATCTAGGTCGAACGATGTGGTCTCCCTTAGCTTATGACACCTATTTTAGCTATTTCTAGCTTTTATTTTACTAGAATTTCTATGTTGGAAATTCTAGATATTCACCTCCTCTCTTCTTTTTGAGGATGGTTGCTCATGTATACTCATTTTTTATTAATATAATTCTCTGACTTATGGAGAAAAAACTTTCTCTCATCTCTTGAATATCAACAAATTGTTTGTGTTCAATTTAACTAGAATTCTAGATCTATCGGGGTTTCTGCAGGAATTCTACAATAATATCATAAACATAAACTTCAATTAATAAAATACTATCTTGACTTAGCTTGATGTAGAGGTTGTTGTCTGCACTTTCTTTTCTGAACCCTGCCTTTTGTAGATATTTATCTACTTTAGAGTATCATGCTCTAGGAGCCTGTTTTAGACCATACACAACCTTCTTTAATTTACGCACATAATATGCATTCTCTGAAAACTGAAATCCTTCTGGTTTTTCAATGTAGACTTATTCTTCAGGTTCCCCACACTACTACATTGGGCAGAAATTACGACGAAATATTACGATGGTTTGAAATTTCGTCGTAAGTTTTTCTCTTTTTTAGGACTAAATTTACTTCTTCTTTTTTTCGGGGTCCAACTGTTCGTCACTCTAGCGACCAAAATTCCACGTTGGTCATTATAGCGACGAACTTTCATCACTAGAGTGACCAACCATGAGTTAGTCGCTATAGCGATGAACTTTAGTCATTATAACGACCAACTATGGCACGTGTGAGAATCAAATGGTCATTGACTTATTATTTGGTCAATTTGACCGAATTCGTCGAAAGACCGATGAAATCAATCCTATATATATCTCAGTTACGATAAATTTGCTATAGTTGTGACAGTCATTTGCTACAGTTGCGACAATCATTTTCTACAGTTGCAACAATCATTCAGGTGTTTTGATGCAATGGTGTTCTGGTTTTTTATGAAATCTTGATTTCAATTCTCTTTCAAGAAGATAAACATTGAATTGATCAGACTCTACATAGCTGATATTTTGAAGGTCAGTACTTAAAATGTTTCTGTGTGATTTAGTAATTTGGTGGTATTGAACTATTTTATGGTTTATTTTCACTCCTTAAATTAGATTTTATGGTTTATTTTAACTCCTTAGAAATCTTTTATGGTTTATCCACTTTTGATAGAGTTAAAAGATTACTGGTTCAACTACAATCACTCTAATTAGATTCAATCACTCTAATTTTGTTCTTATATTTCATGGAACTTCTTGAATATCTAAGTATCCTTGGCTTAGTAAATTTACATTTAGGGATTCCTCCTTGAGTTGGAAAAGAACCAAATAGAAGTGAAGAGCAGTGGCTTTTGTGGTGATATTGGGCATCAGTACTCTTGTGTATCCCTAAAGCTACCGTAATTTTTATTAGGGACTTAATATTATATAGTGTGATTTTGGGAGATAATAGATCCACCTCCTCTTATTAATGGAATATTGTGATTTCGGGGATGAATCAAAGTATGAGGCTTTAAACTTGGATAGTAAAAGATGTATAGTGTATCATTTATCATTAGCATGCTAAGGAATTTCTTGCCAGCTTTGATTGGTTGTCTTCAAATTAATTTTTTTTACATCATCGTTTTTTATGAGAATTAAAGTTTCCTTTGCGCTTCTTATGTCATGATTTATTTTTCTCCCCAAACTCTTTCTTGCACTTCTATCAATTTTGTCCCTCAATTTTGACAACATAATAGTAGGTGGATCGCAACAAAGAGATTATTAGAAGATTCATTTATGTTTGGATGTTTATGTGTAGGTCAATGTGTTGTTTTAGAACCAAGTGTCATTTAGATTCCCAAATAGCTAGTGTTGTACATTGGATATGAAATGCATTGGTTTCATGCTTTGTTCCTTATTTTTTCTAGATGATCTTTTTTTTTTGTAAATAAAAAAGTTGGAACCTTTTATATTGACATAGGCAAAATACAGCACTGTTGGGGATGCCAGTTGTCCCGCCTTAGCAGGAAACCGAGGCAGCTGGACATCCCTGTCCACATATCATCATCCTTGCAGAGCAGACTGAGAGTAACAAAATTAACACTGCTATCTCCCGCCCGTAGGAAACCGGGAGTAACAAAATTAAAACTGGTGTTTGTAGCTAAAACTAGAGCATATAGAAAGCTAACTATCCTCAGGCATATACTAGTAAGACAAAACCACAAGCAAAGTTGGGGTCTAAACATCAGGTAACCTCGGATCCCAGGAGAGTGTCGGCAGCTTCAGTGTGCCTCCATCGTGCAGGGAAGGCGTACGCTCTGGCACATGTTGGACACCGTTTCTTCGGCGTAGCTCTGGAATGCGCGGCGAAGAACATGTCTATCCTATGCTCCAGCCGCTCGATGCGAAAGACCTGGTCTTCGAGGAGATTGCGCACATCAAAGATGAGGCTGAGGTAGTCCGCATGGGGTGAGGGTGGCTGCGTTGGGCTGGTATCTGCAGTCGCTTCCGGCGCATGAGTTCCCGTGTCAGCTCTAATGCGCTCAGGAGGAGCCTCCTCCTCCACATAGCAAGGAGAGTAAGGTTCTTCGTTGCCACTGTCGCTCGGGTTGCGCTTCCCACCTGCCATCCCTGAAGTGTTGTCCATACCAATACACGAGCGGGGGTTCCAGTTTTCTGGGACTGTGAACAAGGTGTGCTCGGGGGGGCTCTCCAGTCCTTCATCCGGGATCACCTCCTCGACAATTGCCATGCCCCGCATCCTTCTCCTTCTGGCAGCCACTGCCATTTCTTTTTAAAATACCTCCTTGCATTTTCGCCTCGACTTCACTACATGCCAGGCCGCTCCTTGTCGCGGTGTTCCCCTGAGTCGTGGCATGGCGATGCCAGGTGATAATGCGGCCAAGCGGTGCGGCCGCTTCAGTCGGACGGGAACAACCTTGCCGTGGAGCGAATGCTACTGCAAGACAGAGGGTCGCGAGAGCTCTCTATGTCCGGGAGTTTCACTGCGAACAATGAACCTTAGCATGATGTCGATTACAATATACAGCACCATCTCTTCCTGCATTAAACTCTGAACCTTAGTGCGGGTACCTTCTCCTTGTGTGAGCAGGCTCCGCATTTGAATACGCCTGTGTAAATTCATGGCGAGTTAATGTGTATTTGACGTGAGTCGGTGGGCGCCGTGCCTCCCCATCCCAACTCGCAGCCATGTGGTCTCCTTTGCCTCACTGTCACCCCATCCGGGGATTTTTTCTAGATGATCTTAGGTTTCATGCTTTGTCCCTTATTTTTTCTAAACATGTTGTATAATTTTCATTACAAATATCTAAATATATACCAAATTATTTGAATAGATTTGTATAATGTACTTATAATGTTTCAATGGATTTGTTTTAATAGGTAATTACAATGTCAACTCCAGACGAGAAAAGAGAGCTTGTTATGTTAAAGTGGAAAATGGTGATTCATGGTGATGGGAAATGTCATTGCCCTTGTTGTGAGTGCAGGGGTTTTAATGGAAGAAGACTACCTTTAAAAATAGTTGAAAAACATTGTAGGGAGAATGACATTGAAGGGGGAAATGAATATCATCCCATGGTAAGTAATTAGTTATTTTAGATCTTTAAGGGTATTATACATTAATTGTTTTTTTTTTTTAATTTATCTTTCAAAATAATATTGTGATATACTCTAATTGTATTTTATTGCTTCTATTGTTTTTATTAAATAAGAATCATCCTAAGAGTGTGATGTCGCCTAGCAGGAGACATTTTCATAGAGATAATACTGAAGAACATGTAACATCATGCTCTGGCGCACTGAGCGAACTTATTCTTTGAGGACACTTGCTCGCAAGTGATCCAGATTACTATGCTATTAAATTTTTTTATTTTGATTATGAGGCATTATGGGTTGATGACATGTTGTTTTACTACATTGACATAAACAGGTGCTATTGACTCGGTTTACTGAGTGTACAGGATTTTGGACCTCAAGGACGCAGATGCATCGATGGAACCCCTTGGACTCTGGATCGAGTCAGGGAGTGTACCATTGGGGTTTGATTGTTTTATTGTGATATGCATCTGATTAGATGATATGATATAGATATGTTCTGACATGATTTGTTGATGATGCAGGCTGACGATAAATTTCCGACCAGACTCACATGTGGAGTAAAGGGGTCACGCACAATTACCAGAGATGTTGAGGGAGAGGTGTGGACAAAAACCCTGCCACAACCTACTAGCACTCATGTTGTGGCTCGAACTGTAGGTTAAAGTTCACCTAGTTGGAGAGGACCCACGATGCCATGAGGGAAGACTGCGACAGTCGCTCACGATGATTCTAAGGGGCGCGCAATAAGGCGGGGGCCTTATTCCTTAGAGGCCCTTAGTCTCCCACAAGTTCACTTGGGGGAGTATTGACTCCAGGGGTTATTGATGTCTACCAAGTCATTCAAGAGGCAAGTGGCACCCTTGGAGCACGTAGTGCATCCTGAAGGGCACGTTGCGCAAGGGAAACAAATTAAGTCGAGTGGCACCCTTGGAGCACTTAGTGTGTCTTGAAGGGCACGTCGCATTGTTGATGATAGAGGAATGAACCTAGATGGCCTTAGGATGAATAACGTGTTAATAATTTTTTAAAACAAATTCCCTAATTAAATGTCGCCCTGTACGAAAATTTAAGGTTTAAGTCTAAACTATGCTAGTGGTAAAATATTATCTCTCTATAAAAAAAAATAACAATAATAAAAATAAAAATAAAAACCACATAAATAATAATTATGACCTTCATTAAATCTTGTAACATGAAGGGAATAAGAAATTTAATTTAATCATTAAAAAAAATAAAAAATCTGTTGGAATAAAATTTAAAAGAAAAAGGGGAATTAATGGTTTTATTGTTTTGATAATTTTAAAATACTAATTAAATGAGAAAAGAGAAAAATGGTTAATTTCCACACGTGCCTTTTTGAGTTCTAATTAAAAAGGGGAAAGAGGGAAAATCTAAAAAGTTAGGAAACTAGGAAAAGAGGTAAACATAAAAAGGGAAATAGTGGAACATAAGGGAAAAAGCAGAAAGTCAAACTTAGAAAAAGTATCTACCATTTAAGAGCTTTCTAATTTAAAATGAACTAGCAATTTAATAATAGGGAAATCCATTAAAACCTATAAGAGAATTTGGGGACACCTAGGAGTGATTCTAGGAGTAACTCTAGGTGGGTGAGGGAAATAAAGATAATTAATCAATTAAAGAAATTAAATTATGGAGGAATGTAGGGGATGGGGGACACTTGTATGGAGAGGAATTTTTAGGAATTTATTTTTAAAACTTTAATGAAATGAGATTTTAAGAAAGAAAGGAAATTCAAAACTCTATATAATGAAGGAAGGAGAAGGATGAAGGATCTTCTTCTGTTTGCGTAACATTACGCTGCAGAAATATCTACTTGACTGAATTAACTTGTGGGAGTTGGGATACCCATCTCGGTGAGGACTGGTGGCTCGGCCTTGCGAGGTGAGCTGGGAGCTAGTCAAAATCTTTGGATAGTGAGTGTGTGGCCCCTTTACGGCTCGGGGGGCTAAGGGGGAAGAAGAGTACCCCTAGAATTGGCTGGGAGGTACCGGTGAAGTCTCGACGGTCGGTGAGCGAGAGTTACACGGAGCGTGTGGGACGTCATTCAGAGAGGGTGATCAAGCAATGGTACGCTCTCAAGCAATGGAGAAGTAAACTGATGGTTTTTTTTTTTTAAATTGATGAGTGAACTTTTCTTATCCTATCTCGTTGGTTATTGACTCCCATGGCCTTCATTTTCTCGCATGTCTTGACCACCTTGTTGTGTTGATTGTGACCTTTGTGGTTGTTTAGCCTTCGTCCCTAGCCCACCAGTCCTCGCCTGAGCAGTCGGCCAGGAGCCTGATCTACAATCGTCGCCTTAGTGTTAAAAGACCTATGGATCTCAATGCCCTGCTTTTCTGTGCGAGGATGATGAGTGAAGGACGAACCTGTTATCCGGCTACCCTTGATGTTTGTCCCTGGCTGATTATTGATTCCGCCATCTGGCAACGACCTCTACGTGTGGATTATCTTGTGTCCTGGTTGGTTTTCTCTATGCTTTGATTGATAGAAACCCCAATAATCATTCCATGACCTTTCCCATCAGATCCTTGCATTCTCTTACTGTTTTTTGCATTGTATTGGGGTTATAGCATTGGAAGCACGAATTGATTTCCGGTCTGCAAATTTTTGGGTATTCTAACAATGTAAAAAAAAACGAATTGATTTCAGGTCTGCATTTTATATTGGTGTCCAGGAGATGAAAAACGTGTTTGTATTCCTGTCTACATTGTATTGGTACTCTGGCAAAGGGAAGAACATTTGATTTCCTATCTACATTTTATATTGGTGTCTGGGAGATGAAAAACATTTTTTGTATTCCTGTTTGCATGGTATTGGTACTCTGGCAATGGGAAGAATGTTGATTTCCTATCTGCATTTTATATTGGTGTCTGGGAGATGAAAAACGTTTTTTTTTGTATTCATGTCTACATGGCATTGGTATCCTGGCAATGAAAAATTAATTCATTTCCATGTGTACATTTTGCCAACGATTTTCCCCTTAAAATGATGTTGGCAACATGGAGTTCCTTCTGGTGTGTTTTGGGCACATCATTCTGCATATTTTAATTATGGATAACCATGAATTCCCTTTTGGTGTGTCCCTGTACATGTTTTTCCCTTTTAAAATGAGACTGTGATTGTTGATTAATTACCCACGATTTTTCCATTCAAAATGTGGCTAAGATTGTGGTTAAATGCTCACGAATTTCCATTCAAAATGTGACTGAGACCATTGTTTAATGCTCACAATTTTACCATTCAAAACATTTATGAGATCATTGTTTAAATGCTCACGTTTTTCCATTCAAAACATGTCTGATACCATTGTTTAATGCTCACGATTTTACCATTCAAAACATGTCTGAGACCACTGTTTAATGCTCACGATTTTACCATTCGAAACATGTCTGAGATCATTGTTTAAATGCTCACGATTTTACCATTCAAAACATGTCTGAGATCATTGTTTAATGCTCACTATTTTACCATTCAAAACATGTCCGAGATCGTTGTTTAAATGCTCATGTTTTGCCATTCAAAACCTGCCTGAGACCATTGTTTAATGCCCACGATTATTCCCTTTAAAAGTTGACTTATATTGTTGTTTAAATACCCATGATTTTGCCTTTAGAATGTTGCTAGAGCTTGCTATAATTACCCACGATTTTTCCTTTAGAATGTTGCCAGAGCTTGTTGTAATTACCCATGATTTTTGCCTTTAGAATGTTGACTGAGCTTGCTGGAATGACCACAAATTTACCAAAACAATTTCTACAGTTAATTGTCTTGTTAATTGCAATGTTAAATGCTATATTAATTGCCTTACTAAATGCCAAAACAATTGCTACAACACTGTGAATGGTCAGCAGATTCCTACCTATTGATTGAATGCCGCAGCGAGTTAAATGGTTAAAAGTTATGTAAATTGCCTTGTTTTTGCGCTATTAATCATTATGTTAACCGTCATATAAATTGCCTCGCTACTGTTATATTAATTGTTATGTTAATTAACATGATAATCGCCTTGTTAGTGCTATAATACTTGTTATGAAAGTAGTTATGCAAACTACCTTGTTATTGCTTAATTAATTGATTATGTTAATCATCATGTTAAATGCCTTGTTAACTATTGTAATAAATTGTTATGTAACATATATATAATTACCTTGTTGATTTGCTACAACAATGTTATTAGCTGGCAGTTTCCTCAATGATAATAAACAACTAGTGTGGTTAGTTCAGTCATTATATCTAGACTAATGTTGAGGTTTAACTGTTCATAAGTGCTATAGGTAGCATTCCACTTTAAGAATGTTAATGTTGTTATTCAAGTTTATGGTTAGTTGGATTTATAGATATCTCCTAATTGGTAACCCAGACTCGCTAAATTTCAGTCGTAATTCATGTTAAGTTCGGTGGGTAACTCATTGACTAATGGAATTTAGATTGGTTAATTGATTTGTATTTAACGCCAATTAAGTCATAGATAACGACCTTTTTGCCTTGATTAATGGTTGTTGTTTAATATTAATTAATGTTTGTACGTGGTTTGTAAATGTTCAATGCGATTGGTTCTGTTCACTATAAGGGTTCTAGTTACTTGTGTAATTAATTTTGGGTTGTTAGGATGATTGTACTTAGCTTAGTAGACTGGGTCTTCTTGTGTCGGGCGGGATGTAGAGACCTCCTTGTTCCTCAAAAAAGTTTCCAGGCCTAAGACCTTAAATGGTCAAAATCGATGGGAACCTCGACTTGAGCGTTGCTTATGTGTCCTGGAGGTCCTAACCATTGCAGGGTAGGACAGGCGGGTAGTGATTCTTATTCTTCATCGGTTGAATGTCGTACATTGCTTCCAGGTGCTTTATGTGATTTTATGTTAGGTCGTTATGTTGTTGATTGCGTGAGTGCATGCGTTGTGTTCGTCTTCGTGTTGCGATGTTGAGTATAATGTCATTATTACCTTCCTACACACACAAAAAAAAATAAAAAATTTAAGGGTGCTTTTACCGATTGTACATCGTAGGAGTCATACCGGATTGGGGATGTTACAGAACAAGCTAAACTTAATTGTGTGGATAACGATGATCACGTTATTCCAATGGAAAATGCTAATATTAATAATACAATTGATGATAATGGGACAAATAGATTGATCCAAGACATTTATAATGCTCCAATGGATGATGATGTCAACTTGGAGAAGGACAACTTGCAGGATGATAATGATGACAGTGATGAGGACAATGATGATGAATATATTTTGGATAAACCTATCCTTCAAAATGCCACTGAATCCCTATATGAAGGCACACAAAATAGTGTTCTCTCTGTTGTAATGTTGTTGGTCAAATTGAAGGTATCAAATGGTTTTTCAAACACATATATGACACATATCATAAGGTAAGCAACAAAATTTTACAGTTTTATGCAATTTTCAACTTTTATTTTGTTTTATTTTCAATTTCAATTGATGTCTAAATTAATGATGCAATATTTATAATGATTAATATAATTTTCATTATTGATTTTTTTTTGTATATTGTTGTTGTAGGTTGATAGGTGAATATTTCTTACCATCACCAAATAAGTTACCTCGCACATACCGAGAATTATCTTCCATTCTGAAAGAAATTGGAATGGAATATCAGGCTATTGATGCATGCCCCAATGATCACATCATATATTATGGAAAATATGCATCTAAATTGAATTGCCCGCAATGTCAAATCAGTAGATATCGAACTAATCAGTTAACACAAAAGGTGCCTCACAAGGTTCATCGTTATATTCCCATAATTCCACGCCTGCAACGACTATTTAGATGTCAGAACATAGCACAATTTATGGATTTCCATGCATGGAATATAAGTGAAGATGATGCTCTTCGAATGCCTGCAAGTGGTTCTTTATATAAAAATATCGAAGAAATATGGCCAATTTTTAAATAAGAACCTTGTAATGTTAGGATTTCATTGGCAGTTGATGGTGTAAATCCATTTGGTGAGCTCAGGTCTATCTACTTGGTGTGGCCTGTTTTTGTTATAAACAATAATCTTCCTCCTTAGATGTCAATAAAGAGAGAGCACACAATGAGAGGACATTTGAGTCGGGTCTCCAAAGTTATGTTCTTCCCAGCCAATGTGAGTAGGTATTCTATTCCGAGGTTCCCGGTAAACCAGGTTGGTCATTTGTTGTTAGATATGATCCAAGAGGAAGGCCTGTAAAGTATAATGTACTAGAAGAAAATGATATTCAATAACTAGAAAGTGATATAGAGGAACATGAGGAGGTAGACCGTGTATCATCAGATGATGAAGTCGAAGAAGTTGATTGACCATATGATGTAGATGATAATGTTCTCGATGACGCTATATCTGATGATGATATTATTGAAAATTATGACAGTATTGATGATGATGTTGATATGGCCAATCCATTCAACGATGATTCTGAAATACCATATGATGATACACAATATTATGAGTTGGATGAAGAAGAAGATCAATGATATTCCTACATGTGGTGAGTGATTTGTACTATAGATCTCTTATGTTTTTTTTCTTTCATGTAATCTTAGTGTCGTTTTTAATTATAGTTGTTGAATCTAGATAGATTGGGTATTGGGGAAATGACAATGTTCATGATGAAGATGATATTTACAATGTTGAGTTTGATGAAGAAGAAGATGAATGATATATAAAGGTATGTGTTTTACATGATGATCTTTATATGTTTTTATTTTGTATAATATAGTATTTTAAAGGTTCTTTATTATTTCAAATTGGGTATGGGGAAATTGAGAGTGATGTGACGGGGGGGGGGCATAATTAGGGATTCCACCTTCATGTGGTTTCCCCTATTTAGTAGAGAATGAACTATTCTCGAAACCAAGAGAAGATCATGAAAAATGAGGTTTATAGCATAGTTGAAATTTGACTCATCATCGCCACCTCCTACTTCCCGCCATTTTCCAAGGGGTTCGGGGGCAACGCCCCCAATCCAAATTCTAGTTGTCCGTCTCCCATTGATCGGTCTGAATAAGTTCCGTACTTTTCACCGTACAATCGGTTTTCAGAGTTGGCTAATTTCTTGGGATTCATGCCCCAAGATATGTAGATTGACTATTGGTTCTGAATTTTTTACAACTGTTTAAGATTGAGAGAAGCATATTCTCCTCCATCTCTTTCATCAACATCAACCCATCCTTCATACAACCTGATTTTCAAAATTCCCGAATCTACTTATTAAATGTATCCGTGGTCAATTTTCCCACAAACTTCTCCATTCTCCATTTGGAAAGTCAGGTGTTCTCATAAAAGTTTTGGTTTTTTGAACCAAATTTTTCATTTTAAGCTAAGTTGGCTCTCATCTTTGGGCATGGTAAAAGTTGACTTGACTTAAATAACTTAGCCCGAAAGCCAAGTTTTAGTTCCAAGTTCCTATTCCCTAAGCCAGTACGTACACACAAAGACAAATAAGGTTAGGTATTCTTGGCAGTTTGACAAAAAGGTATAAAGGGATTTTTCATGGCACCTGCTCTAAGCTCCAAGTCTTTGCACCTGCACATGTAACATAATACATAGAATACCAAGTATGGAAAGCAAATCTAAACCCAAACAACATTATGAGGCTAATAGCTTCTCTTCCTATCATTTTCAACTACAAGTATCTCTTGGAAACATAAGAAAAAAGTACAATCAAGTGAACATAATCCTTAGAACCTTGCACTCTTATCATTACTTAAGCAACATAGTGAATCCAATGGCTAGGTCCTCGACAGGAGCCTCATCTAGACCACATTGTGAAAAAGAAGTTGTAAGCAAATTAGGGGGCATGGATTTAATCATAGATAGGTAATATTCATAAGTTGTCTATTTGTTGAATTTTTTGGTTTGTAAATTGTTGGGTCTTTCCATGAGTTCAATGGGTAATAATTGATTTTTTTATGCATAGATAATTGTTTTGTTGTTTCATATTTTCACATGAATTTTGGTTTGTATTATTATTATAAGTATAGACTTCCCCAACAATTATTTATCTAAGGTGAAATATGTTATGAAGCACTCGAGTGAACATTAGAGGCATCTAGGTACATTTAATGTGGCTAAGGAGAAACTTACTCCTTTTTCATTTTTTTTCAGAAGCTAAAGAGCCATCAATGATACCTTGAATGAAAAGGGTTTCATCATTTAAGAAAATACTATCTCACCAGGAGATAACTTGGGAGATAACTTACCAAGATAGGTATTCAAAAATTGTTTATTTGTTGAATGTTTTTTGTTTGCAAATTGTTGGGTCTTTCCATGAGTTCAATGGGTAATAATTGATTTTTTTTTATGCATAGATAATATTTTTGTTTTCTCATATTTTCATATGAATTTTGGTTTGTAATTTTATTATAAGTATAATCAGGAGGAGAGATTTGAAGAGGAATATATACATATATATATATATATATATATATATATATATAGTTACTTTATTTGGAGTTGATTACAACAACATGATTCAGGGTAATGTTGTTATTATAGTAGATATGTTTTTCCGATGTTCACAATGCTATGTATGTGGCTAGTGGTGAGGTTGTTGTGGTGTTGTTTGTTTTACAAATACCATTCTCAACATGACACTTCTAGATTCCAAAAAAATTCATTATACAAAATATAAAATGGCATGGTTGGTGTGGTGTCCTATGCTTTTCAAATCCCATTCTCAACATGGCACTTCTAGATCTTGACAAATTCCATTATGAAAAATATATAAGGTGAGATTGGTGTTGAAGATGATAGAGTATTTGTAAACACTTTGGCGATAAGTGACTTCCATATATATGCCCTTGCTATATATAGCTTGGTATAATAGTGGGATTATTTTCCAATTATGAGGTTTAAGAATTGTTGGTCACATTATTTCAAAGTGTATATGCATAATTTAAATAATACAAATTCAACTAGGTCCAAGGTTCTCTCATTCGAAGTTGATGCAGTCAATGCTATGGGGATGCCTTTGTACCAACAATCAACATGGTTAGTGTTCTACCTATGTGTCTGGTTATTGATTGGCTTTGGAACAAACTAAGAAGATTCATGATTATGTAACAAGAAAATTGTATTCTAATTTGATGTTTTTTTGGGCTCTACACTTGTTCTTGTGATAAATTGAAAGCTAGTGGGCACTAGATTTCCTTCAAGAATAAGAAAAAAAATGCAATCATTGCTTCAAATTTCCTTTTTTATCATATGCACTTTTAGCATAAATCCATAGTAGTGAGAAAAAATGCAAGAATATGCATGTCACTTTTGAGGATTTGAACCTTGGTAAGCGCTATATTATCTACCTTCTTTTATCAACTTGGCACACCACCATTGACTAAACACTGAAATTTTAATCCTTGTCATACCTTTCTATAAGAAAAGATTAAGCCATTGGATAAGTGGAATTTATTTTAATAAGGCTTATATATTAAAATAAGGCTTAATAAGGCTTATTAATAAGGCTTATATATATGTCAAACGCTTATACTAAAACATACCAAAACAAAAAATCAAAAACTATTCTACGATTTCATTTGGCCGAGAGTAGTTGCATTCCGCGCGCGATTTCATTTGGCAGGATTGGTTCTATTCCAGCTGGTTGAACCTCGATTGACCCTGCTACCATTGCCTCCATGAGCATCCAAGAGCGAAGGAGTATCTCTGCAATTTCCACAATCATCCAGGCGTGATGACAATGGGCCGCTACACTACTGTTGGGACAGTCAAAGTATGCCAGGCCATGAGGTCTTGGAGCATGCCTAAAGGGTGGCCTAAGGGTCAACGTTTAGTATTATAGTAGCTAAGGTTTAGGGGGATTCTCTTTAGGGTAGCTTAGATATGTAATAGGGCTAGTTTACTGCTATTCTAAACAGTCTCAAAAGAGCAGGCCGAGAGGTGTTTTAGTGGTAGGATAGGGGGCTAGAAGTGTTAGCGTTGGATAGGAGAACTTGATTATGACCAAGCATCACTAAATTCCTTCTTTTCTTCTTATTGGACATGATTCATCAACTAAATTCTCTAGTCATTAAATGATGTGACAACATCTATGTAT
>ML780861.1:2562-25536 GCA_009831015.1 Picea engelmannii | reverse complement strand
CCCAAACCGGGAAAACCAACATATATTATATTCATACATGTGTTACATTGTTTACAATACAATATACATATAGGAGCCAGCGGCATCCAAAACCCTAACCCAATGACTTGGATTAGTCCAAAACCCTAATTCCTTAACCGGAAATAGAAAACCATTTTCAAAAAACCATGTGTCGAAAAACCACCTAATATCATGTGGTCCCGGAAATATGTGGTCCATGGCCTTGGTTTATTATCCATGGACGACATAAAGGTAAAATATGGTGGATTAGTTGAATTGTTTGAGTATGTTGGACCATGTTACACTTATGGAGTATGGTTGAGGTTGGTCCAATATATGCCTAGTATGTGGAGATACGCACTTGCCGCAAATTATATACAACTGAAAGAAAATAATAAAAATAAAGGAGCGGCTATGTATATTGATGGAAGGCCAAAGGCATTGGGGAATATTGCAGGTCTTATAAACAGTACAAGGCCTGGGACGACAAGAAAGAAACCCAATTGCATTTTTGAGGAGTGTGAAGGTAATAGGATATTTGTATGTGTGGTGAAAACAATAATGGTAGTTGAAGAGTTGTTGGTCGATTACAATATGAATCGAGACGACCCAGGAATGTCTTCTTTTTCTATGGTACAAAACCCATTATACCCAAACTTAAAAATGGATTACTTATAAATTTGTAAATGTTTCATTTGTGACGAAAATTTATTTTATTTCTGAATGTTCCATTTGCTAATTTTTGCTCGATGTTTCATTTCCAAATATTTGCTAATTTGTATGTGTGAATGTTTCATTTGATAATATTTGCCAATATTCCATTATTTCATATATTGGTTTTTCAATATTTCTTGCACGTACTAACATTCTTCTTGAACTTCTGCCAGAGTGGTGATCGGGGCAAAGGTCTTGAGCATGGAAAAGGCATTGATCGTGGAAAAGGCCCCATTCCTAGCACCACATCAACTGAAAACGATGAATATATAAGCGATGAAGAGATATTTGATTCTAGAGACCCCTTGTAGACAATATAATTGCCCGTAAGAAAGGCCAATAGGGAATTCTTGGATTTGGTCATTGTTGGGCTGGAAACAGATGAGGATTTCCTAAGGATAGTTGAATTACACGTTAAGATAGAAAATTATGGGGTAAGTCATGTCATTTGACAATATCAATTTTTGGTTTTAAATTTTTTAATTTGATATATGCAATTAACACATATTTCTCATTGTAGAATTTTGTGAGATTGATGAGAGGGGAAGGGGAAGGTCCTGGTAGAAATAGCAGGACTGCAACAATGAATCTGCATGGCCATGTAGCCACAAGGCCATTTTCCACCCCAAGTGCGCAGCCTGAGACCGATTCTATACCTTCTAGGGGTGATGCCATGCCCCCACGACACACGCCAGATCGTGCAGGTGGTGTACATGATCATGGTACTGATCACTCTTTTGTTTATTTTTACCCTATTTCTACACATATCCAAATCACAGGAACAACCGTGGTATCATATTTGGTCGATCAGGACATGGTTCCTCTAAAAATAATACAACTAGCAGGTATTTAACATATGTCTTTATGGAGATTCTTGTTATACAATTGTTTAAACAATCACATATCAATGGGATTTAAGTTACTAATGATGACGATGTTTTACAGGAAACAATGTGTTCTACAATAGTTTGCATGAATATGCATTAGAGATTTTTGGGTCGACCATTCGACTACGATGGAATTGACAAAATTCCAAACTAAAAAACCTTCTTATCTCCAGACTAGTTGGAGAGTTTGGTGACTCGTTCAATAATTTGGAAGTCCTAAAAAGGACCGACATGCATTTGAAACATGTTAGAGAGGAGTATAGGAATAAATTAGTATAGGACCCCAAGTGCGAACACCCTTTGGTTGTCCTCGAGAGGGAGTGGAAATAAATTATTCTCGATGCAAGAGAATTAGCGATGAAAGAAAAAGTGAAGAAACCACCTGGCCCTGGAAGGTAAGTGGTGTTTTCAATTTACTATGATGGTCTTTTTTTTACTTTATGAGGAAAAAAATCATTACCTAACATATTTCAAAATATTGCATAGACTCCAAGACACTTCCAAGGAAACAAAGGCAAACCAAGACAAACACAGCCAACATAAATTGGGCCAAGGTGGTTATGAGAGATTGAAGGAATGGGTTGTAAGTGCCTAAACATTTTACTTTTTTTTTATCGCCGTCACAAAATATGTAATTCATTGCAGCTAGTGACTAATGATTTTGGTATTGCTCAATGCAGGGGGATTTGTTCAACGACGAAGCCACATAAGAAGATCTCAATTTCGGGTTCATTTAGGGTTTTGATGGTGCGGTGGCGTGACGAAGAAGCTTGGGGAAATCATCATGTTTCTCTCTAGAGGACATGGTAAATAAAATGAAATTAAAAACTTGTCAATTAGTTTTTACTCATTTATTACTTGTAATGTAAAAAATATTTTTTATTCATTTAAAATGTAAAATAATGTGTGTCTTTTCCACATTCATAGGAGAGTAACAATGCTACCAATGCTTTTGATGTACCCGATGAACTGCATCCTGAACCTCATATTGATTCAATCGTGGTTTTTGAAGGACCATTACATAGTGGTATGCATGCATTTTTAATGTTTTTCCATTTTTCAATGAGTATTAATATTTAGGGTATATTCTATACTAAATAATTATATTGTTTCATATGGCATAGCGTGTATATGTCGATCGAGAGCGGAGATCAACAAGCATAGAAATAACAATGCGGCCACCAACTAAAGTTTCTACTGCACCAACTAATCCATGTATAAAACATTGTAATTAAATCTGTATTAATTAAATTTCCCTAGGAAAAGTGAATAACAATATCACTTGAATTTTTTTTGTTGTTGCAGCAGTGGATGCCCATGCGCATCCTCAACCTCCACGTCAAAATACTAGAAGTTCATCATGGCGTGAGGTGTTGAGTACTGATGATGCAACACTTCAAGATGACCCAATAACTATGGGGGATCAGTTAAATTATGATGATGACTTAATTTGTGCTTTCATGGAGACCAAGAAGAAGAAGAAGAAGAATAACAAATGATTAGACATTTTATTATTAATACAAATCCAATATATTTCTGGTCCAAATTCATGTATTTTGTTTTCCTACATGTCATGAATGTTATTTTCTTACATGTTTTTTGTTTTAGCNGACGATGAATGTTTTTTGCTTACATTTAATGTTACTGTCATTTCTAATTATAGTTGTAAAATCTAGATAGATTGGGTATGGGGAAATGAGAGTGATGTGAGAGGGGGGGAGGGGCCAAAAGAGATTCCAACTTCACGTGGTTGGTCATGTTCAGTAGAGAATAATTTATTCTCGAAACAAAGAGAAGCTCATTCAGGTATTCGTCTTTAGTCGTGAATTTGTAGAGGTTGTTACATCTTTAATTACTATTATGAAATATAGTTAAGGCATGTGATGAATCGCAGGATGGAGAGGAGAAACATTGGAGGCACCCCATCACTCAAAGGTATGGATCTTGTGAAGGATTGGCTTAAGGTGATTTTTGGTTGATTTATGACTATCATGATATTTCGTAATGAATGTGGAGATCAATGATTTTTTTTAGTAAATTTGAATTTAAGAAGACAAAGTTATGCTTACTCCACGAGTGTTAAAGATGCATGGTGGTGGGCACAATCCCCAAGGTATGTCTCTCTAGCCAACACTGTTTCTATCCTAAATCAATGTAGTATACACTGAATGCGGTGACCCTGAGATTCATCATCCTCTTCATATGCTTCTTTCTCCTCCTAGGAGGTTCAAACCTCCTAACCTAACCTAGGCTACCCCTACATACCTCGACCTACCCTAAACCTAACCTACATCCTAAGCCTAGAAATCCTAGACTCTTAGTGGCCTAACGCAAGACATCTAGACCTAATCTCTATAGCTCCCTAAAGCTACTAAAGCTACTAACTTAACACTCAATTTAGGACTGACATAACTATTACAAAGACAACCCCACCATTTTAATGCTAGATATAGATTCACTTTGACACAGTCCCCCATTCTCAGAATCTTTGAGGTGATTAATATATAATTTGATTTATTGCAATGTATAGAACAACATACCATTGTAATTGTGTTTGGTTGTCTCCAAAATTATTTTGTATTTTTCATCTAGGGCATTAACTGACTAAAGCCAATAACTTGGATCATGTTCCTTATAACTAGATTTAGATACTAAGTTCCATATAAGTATACCTTGCAATTGTTGTTGTCACCATGTTTGTGTGGGTTTGTTCTTTTGGTCACTTGTTTATTAAATATTTCCTTGAGCTAATGATATAGTTGAACCTGTGACAAGCACGCAATTGTAATTATGTTCCCTATAGTTAAGTGCAACTTATAATCATTTATCATAAATAAGGAAATTATATTTTTCTTAAATTTGGATTTGAGTCCTAGTTGATGCCATAATTTAGATTTATGTGTTCTGTGGTGATTAATTGTAGCAATGGGAAGAACTTATTATCATTCAATTGAGTTTAGTAATGAGGTGTGTATTGTCTTTGTCCAGACTATGAATAGGATATTTAAAACAATCCAGTATCAAGGTTCCTATTCCATTCCACATGCCATGTGAGTGGAAGGAATGCCCTTTTTAATACTAGAACCCCTTGTCCATCTGATGAATGTGTTCTTTTTTTAACCAATTCTCTCCAAGGTGATATTGTTTTCTTATTATCTCACTATCTATGTCTACCTTTGGTGTCATCACCTATGTTATCCACTTTTGTTGTAATTTCAAGGTAAGTATAAATACAATTATATTTTGAGGATGATTCATCTTTGCATCCATGAATTGGATATCTACAATTGCAATCTTTGAGTGTGAAAAGTATTCCACTTTGTTTTTATTAGTGGTGGGTGTGTCATGTTCAACATTGGTGGTCCCTTCTCCATTATGTTAAAATAGAAGACCTAGTTTCCTTTTGTTTGTGTCTATAAGATATCCACCCTTTGTGTCAACACTTCATTTATATCCTCTACTATCGACACTCTTGCAGTTCTCTCTCTACCTTCTTTTGGTATCCATACTAGACTCTGGACTTTGGAAACTATCTTTATTTTAGTATTACATGTGATTTGACCATATTTTAATTATGTGGATTTATGAAGTTGATTTCAATGGTGTTTCCATTTGGTTTCCAAGTTATGGGAACCATGATTCTTGATTTTATTTGAAAAGATCATGTTGCAAAATTTTAGCATATCATAGAATGTAGATCATTCACAATAGTTCACTGCTTGATTGTAATTTTCCATATGGCAGTTGGTCCTCCAAGAACTAGGAATGATCACTATATTTTGATATTCATTATTTCTTTGAAAATGGCCTTTGCATTTCTCCACTACAAGTTTCATTGGCATTCAAAAGGGCATTAGTTCTCATTTATTATGTCTTTATCCTTTCCCAAATTCCATAGTCAAGAGAGATAGGTCATCTATTATTATTCCTATTATACATGTCATCGCCACTGCAAGGATGAAGTTAATGATACTAACCTTCAATAGAAGGACTATCAAGGCCTACTAACAAAAACATTTTTCCCTACAAATCATGTATAAAAAAACATGAAAATTTCCATGGCCTTGCACTCTAGTTTCAACGCTTTCAGTAGTTGGTGGATGGGTAGTATTTGACCTCTAAACCTATTGACAATGTGGATGCTCCAATTTTTTTTCCTCATTGAGTGACATATTTTTTATTGGGAGCGAACCCATTGAAGACTTCTAAATGTAATTGTGCCTATAGAATGCCAACCCGGGTGACTGCTCATGCTCCATCTTCTTTACATGTCATTGTAGCTTCTAAATTCCAACTTCTTGTTCGCTGGATTTTTCTCTTAGACATTGATTTTTCACATCTAATAGGAATTCCTTCAATTTAATAGTGTCTAACTACTCCGTAAGGGAGGTCTGCTGCTGTGAAATCTCCTCCACACAATTATCTAGATTCACCTTCCACAATTTGAGGCTCGATATTAAATCCCCTAGCATGGATTGAGACTCATCACAATGGTGCTTACATCTAGAAATGACAAGGTAAATTGGATCACTAGTATTGACCATTAGGGGGTTGACTCCAGTGCCATCTCCCAAGTACATAATGAAAGTATGCTTATGTAGCTTGCTAGTCTGGACTTATTCCTATGTGAATGACATTTTTTTTTTAAACCCCAACATTCATCACTTGTATGGCCATTTGGTCACAAAGTATGTAACTTCGTCGCTCGTTTGACCTTTTTAGCTTCAGGGTTGGTCGGTCTAGCGACTAATCTTCGCCGTTCTACAGACTAACTGTGGTTTATTGACTAAGTTTTCCAGGGTTGTCTTGGTCACTCTTGAGACTAATATTAGTCATTATACTGACTAAAATTCGTTGCTAGACCGACTAATTATGGTCGCTAGAGTGACCAAGGTTATGTTTTCCTTAGATATGCTAGCAAGGCTTGCTACTAAAGTTGGTCGCTAGACCGACTAATCTTGGTCGATGGACCGATGAATGGTAACTTTTCCCTATTATGAATAGGCTTATTTTCTTAGTCGCTAGACTGACGAAGATCCATGTGTGGTCGCTAGACCGACGAATTGATTCCGACGAAAAAAAAATCATCTTGGTCGCAACAATGACCCTATTACGATGAAAATTTGTCACAAAAATGGTCAAATTTAGTAGTGCCATTCATAAAATATGATTTTACATCCATCTGATACACTTTAATATTTTTGGAGCATGCATAAGCTAAAAGCAATCGGATTGCTTCCATTCTGGAAACTAGGGACAATGTCTCTTCAAAGTCGATTCCTTCAACCTATGCATATCCTTTACATACTAATCTAGCTTTGTTCCTTGTAAACTTTCCATCTTCATTCAATTTATTCTTGTATACCCACTTTGTGCCGATCACATTCTTATCCTTTGGTCTTGGAACCAATTCTCAAGTGTCATTTTTCTCTATTTCATCCAATTCTTCATCCATGGCCTTATTCCAAAATTCATCCTTCCTGGCCTCTTCAAAACATGTTGGTTCAATCATATATGTTAGTGCTAGGTGTGTTTGTTTTGGTGAACGCATTCTTCTTCTAGTCTCAACTCCTGCATCTTTTTTTCCAATAATCTGATCTAAAGGATGAGTCTTCTGTATGCATCTACTAGGTGTCTTTGGAGGCACTTGCTGAAATTTCTCTTTTGATTCTGTCAAATCCTCTTCATCTTCCCCTTCTTTTTCATCTTCTGTTTCTTCTTCATAAATTTGTTCCATTGATTCATTTTCTTCTTCCTTTGATTCTTGTCTAGCTGTTTCATCAATTTTTACATTGATTCTTTCCACAACTTTGTTCAATCTCAGGTTGTAACACTTCTATGCTTTCCTTGTACTTGAGTAACCAACAAGTACTCCTTTTTCCACACGAGATTCAAACTTTCCCATTCTACCATATTCTCTTTTGATGTAGCATTTTCTTCCAAAAACTCTGAAGTGTTTCACATTTGTTGGTCTTCCTTTTCATAGCTCGTAGGGAATTTTTTCAATGTTGTTTCTGAGCATTACTCTGTTTTGAATGTGAACTGTTGTATGCACTCCCTGTGTCTAAAAAATATCTGTCAATTTGGAATCCATTAGCATTGTTTGAGCCATTTCCCGTATATTCCTGCTCTTTCTTTCAACAACTCCATTCTGTTGAGGTGTCTGTTGACGGGCGTAAATGACACACCATCAAATGGAAGGTCAGATTCGGACCGGGGTTGTCTAATTAACCCAAGCCGTTTGGTATGAACTGACCCAATGGGTTTAAGTTTAATGTCTCAGTTAGCCAACTAAGGTCCTAAAAATAATAAAATAAACAAACTAATCTAAGGCTATGATTATAACAATTTATATACTAATTACAAGTGTTCAAATAGAAACATGAATATACAAATGATTATAAACAATCTATATATAGTTTTCAAGGTTTACTTGAAATCTTGTTAAATGAATGTGCGTAATAGTGTTTCTAACTAAGATAAAGAAACAACATAAATCGTTTTTGTTTTTTGAATGTTTAAAGATTTAAGACTAATAAATACTAAGAAAATACAATTGAAACAATGAGACAGTAACAATCAAAAGCTAATTAATACAATCATTGTTTCATTAATAAATAATTAATAAAATAACACACACACTAACCTGTTACTGATCAACAAAACTGATTTTATCTCTTTGTGTTGTTTGAGCTCCTGTTTGTCCAGCTTTTAGGGGAAACCTATAACAGAACAACACTAGTACTTCCAAAATAAATTCAAAGAAGTGTTCGATATTTGGAGTAAATTTATAACATCAGGAAGACAACTAATTAAAAATCATGTGATCTTAAGATAATCAATATTTAAGAATGAAAGAAAACTCAATTCTAAGTATTGATATTATTCATCATTTAACATTAGAAATAAATTCAACAATAATCAAATGATCGATTGATCACACATACAAAATGGAACGACAGATTATGGACAACATAAAGAAAAACATGATATAAACAATTATATGTAGAATAGTCTACAACTAATTCAATACAAATAAAGTTTCATATTCAAAAATTATATGAGAAACAACATTAACATTACACAATCTACAAAATCACAAAATCCAAAGAGTAAATTGTTTTCTCATATAGTTTCAACAAAATATGTTCATCATATGGTCCAACAAGAACTTTTGGGATAATAGATTCTTAAAGGTTGAAAAAAATAATATATAAATGATAGCAATTAACCATGTATTGATAAAAAATACTAAAGCTAATTTAAGTCAATGCATAATCAATTATTCAAAGAATATGAAAATATTATAATGAAAATAAAACCATTTTACTCACAGGACAAAATCCATTAAGCAACCTGGAATTCCCTATTCTTCTTTGAAAATACTTGTCCATTCTCCTAAAGATTCCAACCATCCATTACTCCATTTGAAAAGAAGAAAAAATTACAAAATAAATAACATACAAAAAAGAAAGGATAAAAATCATCCTCTCAATTTGCTAGATCTCCATGGCTCTGAACTTTCTCATATATTTATACAATGAATGAACAGTCTAGGCGTCATTAATAATTTCCGCCACCTGAAATTGTCCTCATAAAGAGACACAAATATCTCTCAAATCGTGCATTTGTTTGGGAAAATTCCTACGCGGAAGCTAAATGGGTCCATTTGGGAGATGGGGTTTCAACCGTTGCTTCCAATTCCTCACGGTTTGGCTGCAATCAGTCTCACAAAATCGTGTCTCTATTCTTGACGCATTTCCAAATGTTATCTGTTGTTGCTCATAAATTTATTTGCAACAATCCAATATTATTTTTGGATCAATCTTTTTGAACGTATTCAGATAAAAAAATCAATCCATGATCATATCCATACCAAATAACTGATAATAGAAACCTGGGAAACAAAAAGAAACCTAAAAATTGTGAATAAAACAAAATCTAGAACAATAAAATAAAAAATGAATTTAAACTAACTATAAGTTCTAAAAAAACATTGTTTATAATTTCCTTTCAAATATGATCTTAAAATTCTAGAAGCTTAAATTAATGGAGAAGAGAAAAATATTGATTTTGGTTTTTTACAAAATCAAACAAATGATAGATAATTCTTTTTATTATTATTATTTTTATTTTGAAATGAGATGCAAAATGAAAAAAAAAATATTTAATTAATATCACCAATTGATTTTATGAAATTGAGAAACCAACCAAGATATTATTTGATGAAGTATTGAACCCAATATTCAAAATAGTCAAACTTGCTAATGAGCAAAAGAAAGAACACATAATCATAATTTAAACGAAAGTAAACAGTTGATAAAAAATAACATTTTTGTTTAAATTGAGATTTCTATATTCGTTTCTAAATTTTGGCATATACTTTGGTAATGAATGTCTCATACTATAGTGAATGTATTAAGTTTGTCTCAAAGCACGCCAAGGTATGATTATGTTTGAAAAGGTTGATTCTGTAGCTCATTATAATTATCAAGATTCTAATGGCTGCCCTTTAAATTTTGTAAACATTTAGGGGGAGTTGTTGGGGCCCAAAAAATGGTGACTTACTGGGTGAAGCATTTATCTCTGATCTGGTGAGATTTCATCTCAGGAAGAAAAGAATAAGAATTGAAAAATGATTTAAGATCTCTGAAATAAATTCACTCTGAGACCATATAGTATTAGGATAATCTCAATGTTATAACCAGACAATAGAATTTTCTTTGCAGGGGATTATAACCTGAAATAATGTCTTAATCAAAGAGTCGTGATGTTTATGAAAGAACTTCAATACCATTGACATAGCCACTGCTTCCAGCAGGCATCCATAGCCTCGACAGGGATGTCATTTAACCCACTCAAATGCTTTAATCCCATCCAATAGTTTTATCCACATGTTGTATACTTCCATAAAAGTTAATTTGAAAACATATACCTGCTACCTCTCGACCCGACATTGTTTCACTGCTAGTAGGCCTGTTCAGTACCCTGACGAAGTTGTGTTGGTATCATGTGTGCATTTACCCGCTGCTAGCGAGCCTGTTCAGTACCCCGGTGAGTTTACACACACTTCCCACACTTAAGTGCTTCCAACTCTCTTATGCCATTTTTAAATAATAATACAATTATAAATTTCTTGATGACAAAGAGAGCGAGGTGATACTAGAGGTTAATTGTAATACAGGTGAATAGTTGATCATGTTATTTATTTGGTTTCAAAAATGGAAGTTTTATCATGGTTTAGAGATTTTAGATTTCCTTTAAGAATCATCTAGAGAATGGGGAAGCACATAAAAGTGATTCCTTAAGAATATAGATGGCGTAAAAAGTTTAAATATCATCGTAATTCTCAAATATTTAAACCATATCCCTTGTGTAATACTCTGGAAAAGAAAATTTGAGGACAAAATGAAAGTGACAATTGACTTAAAAATCAATTGTTTGAGCTATATCTTAATATCAATACCTCTTTGAACTATTTCAATTTGCTTGAAAAACACAAGTCTTCAAATAAATGCTTCCTTCGACAATAGCTCTTTGATAAAAAATATATTGATTCAAAAAGACAGATAAGAAGAAAACTCATTCAAAGCAATCAAAGAAAACAAAAAACACACAACAAACCAAATCAAATTTTATTAATGAGATTCAAAATCAAAAGTACACGAAATCAAAACAGCAAAAGAAAACTTTTCAGGAAACGATTTTGGCCAAAGATAAACTTGAGCTTTTGGATCCACTAGAATCTCACTGTAAAATAAAGGAAGAACTAAATCATATAAAATAACATGTGAGAGAAAGTTATTTTCTTAAGATAGTGATGCATGAGATGCTACTTTGACCAAGCATTATTATTAAAAATAAAAGAGACTAAAATAAAATAGAAAAATCCTTATTAAGATTAGTGCATTCCTACTCGTGGCACTTTGGGTCAGGGTTGAATTGATAGTTCAAATTTACTTATGTCTTTATTTTCCATTTAAAATTTTCATGATGATACTGCGTTTTTGAAAAGAAATATTCAACAAAAATCAGAGAGAAAAAGATTTAAAGTGGACTTCCCTAACAACATTCATATTATGGTTCTCTTGGTGTACCCACTTGTGCTCATAACTACATTATTACACAAAGAAATATTGAGAAATAAAACTAAAGGAAACCTACTCCTAAACCTACTCTAAAATAATAAATAGATCAAAATGCTAAGTAAAATTGTATTTCCAATGCAGCCACAAGAGCATCTTTAATCCTGCAAGGCATAGAAAGTCAAAAATCGGAATAAAAGAATATAGTATTTGTAGATACAAAAGAAATATGTCATGCTTACCTCCTATATATTCTTTTAAAAACAAAACAAGCATGACCTTACCATTCTTTTGAAAATTCTTGATGTATGAATCCTCCAACCATTTTGCAATCTGGTCATGATATGGGTCATAATGGCATGGAAGAGTGTAAGTAAGTTTGGAAAACTTGTCAATATTATGGGGACATGACATAACCATCATCCAAGGCTGAAGTGCCCCATCTTCCTGACAATTCTCCAAGTGTTCATCAATTTCTTCACATGGAGGATCTAAAACAATCATCTAATGCTTACTTCCTATATATTTAGGTAGAAACAAAGCAAGCACAACTTTATCTTTATTATGAAGATTTTTTAGATACAAATATGCAAGCCATTCTAAGATCTTCTCATAAAAATTAGGATGCAAACTATGACTTTGATGAAATGGATATATCAATGGGGAAAACATCATAAGAGGATTCATGACATCAATTAGATAATTGGTTTGAATGTTTCCTTTGATGATATTGATTGTTTCAAACTATGAAGCATAAACATTAAAATTCGAACTAATCAAAGAACGAATAGACTATTTGATTTCTATAAGAATAAGTGCATTGTCTTTTTCCACAATAAATCATGTAAAATCATCTTGCAACATGTCATTTTTCCATGTGAGTGATGAAAGTGAAAGAGCATCAAATCCAACTTCATAAATGTTAAGTTTGGAATTAATTTCACCAAATTTTGGCATATAAAAAAGATTTGATTGTGATGGAAAAGAGTAAGATACTGTGGGTAAAGTATCAAGTCCACCAGAATCTAAGAAGAGATCGGGATATAAAGAGTAAAAGGAATAAAAAATGAGCACATGAAAAGAATATCTTGAGCTATGATATTTAACAATGGTATTCTCAAGACATTCCTCTTTACTTTCCTTAAAAATTTCACTTTGTTTTGGTGATAAATTCTTCAACATAATATGATCATCTAAATTTGTCTCATGTATGATAGATAATTCAAAACTTTCACAACAAACATTTGATCTTTCTTGTGGATAAGGTATGATTTGTAGATGAGGGTCTAAGGTTTCTTCTTCCAATTGCAGATCTACATCTCTAATCAGTTTCATTGGAATATTAGAATGCTTAAAATCATTTTCATCACCTACGTGTTCTTCAATAACTAAATTTAAGTGTTGATTAGAGCAAGGGTTAGAAGAATATGGACATTCATCTTGACCCAACATCAAATATTCTTCCATGATGTTCGAGGACTGAGTATACAATGATTTAGAGGAAAAACCAATTTGATTGTCAGTAAGAGCCTTTTCAATAGATTCTACCTCCCTTTCTTGTTCAAAATTTTCGGATGGACTCCTCTCATCCTGCGAACAAAATTCTTCTCACAATTGAGTGATAGGATTTGCAATCAATTCATCATTCACGATTGAATGTGACTGGATGAAAGGGATGCAAGCATCATAGAGGAGATTTAGTACAAATGACATGTCATCAAGATTAAATTTACAGAGAACATGATGGATTCTTGTTGAAAAGCCTTCTGGAGATGAATTTCCATTGATCAGTAAAGTCTAAAATTATTCACATAATTGATCATAATTATATTTTTCAAAAGCATCTAAAAACTCATCTACAAACTAAAACCAATCAATAATGTGATATGTTAGAAAAGACTTAAACCAATGTTTAAACCACCGCCTGAAAGTGAAAGAAAACAATCTACGTAAAACCTTTAAATTAGAAATATCATGCTTGATGCATTTACACCAAAACTTGTTAACATGGTCTTTTGCAGATACATCCCCCCCACCATCAAAGGTGAGTTTGGACAAGAGAGAGACTGACTCATTGGGAATATCAGGTAATGAGAAGTGTAAAGCATGTTCCAACACAGTGATTTGGGGAGCCATGGGGAATTAAATACATTCAAAACAAAGACTCCTACAAGGCCAACTTGTCAGTCTGGCCCTCCTTCTAGCGCCATTTTTTGATGAGCGTAAACGACACACCATCAACTAGAAGGTCAAATCCGGACCGGGGTTGTCTAATTAACCCAATCTGTTTGGTATGAACTGACCCAACGAGTTTAATGGCTTCGTTAGCCAACTAAGGTCCCAAAAATAATAAAATAAAAAAACTAATCTAAAGCTATGATTATAACAATTTATATATTAATTACAAGTGTTCAAATAGAAACATGAATATACAATTGATTATAAATAGTCTATATGCAGTTTGCAATGTTTACTTGAAATCTTGCGAAATGAATTTTTGTAATAGTGTTTCTAACTAAGATAAAGAAAGAACATAAATCTTTTTGTTTTTTGAATGTTTAAAGATTTAAACATAATAAATACTAAGCAAATACAATTGAAACAATGACACAGTAACAGTCAAATGCTAATTAATGCAATCATTGTTTCATTAATAAATAATTAATAAAATAACACACACACTAACCTGTTGCTGATCAAAAAAATTGAGTTTATATCTTTGTGTTGTTTGAGCTCCTATTTGTCATGCTTTTAAGGGAAACCTATAACAGAACAATACTAGTACTTCCAGAATAAATTCAAAGAAGTGTTTGATATTTGGAGTAAATTAATAACATCACAAAGACAATTAATTAAAAATCACATGATCTTAAGATAATCAATATTTAAGAATGAAAGAAAACTCGATTCTGAGTATTGATATTATCCATCATTTAAAATTAGAAATAAATTCAACAATAATCAAATGATTGATTGATCACACATACAAAATGAAACGACATATTATGGACAACATAAAGAAAAACATGATATAAAAAATTATATGCATAATAGTCTAAGGCTAATTCAATACAAATAAAGCTTCATATTCAAAAATTATATGAGAAACAATATTAACATTGCACAATATACAAAATCACAAAAGCCAAAGAGTAAATTTTTTCTCATATAGTTTCAACAAAATATGTTCATCATATGGTCCAGGAAGAACTTTTGGGATAATAGATTCTTAAAGTTTGAAAAAATAAATATATAAATGATAGCAATTAACCATGCATTGATAAAAAAGACTAAAGCTAATTTAAATCGATGCATAATCAATTATTCAAAGAATACGAAAATATTATAATGAAAATAAAACCATTTTACTCACAGGACAAAAGCCATTAAGAAACCTCGAATTCCATATTCTTCTTTGAAAATACTCGTCCATTCTCCCAAAGATTCCAACCATCTGTTACTCCATTTAAAAAGAATAAAAGTTTACAAAATAAATAATAAACAAAAGGGAAAGGATACAAATTCTCCTCTCAATTTCCTGGATCTCCATGGCTCTAAACTTTCTCATATATTTATACAATGAATGAATAGTTTAGGCGTCACTAATAATATCCACCACCTGAAATTTTCCTAGTAAAGAGACACAAATATCTCTCAAAACATAAATTTGTTTGGGAAAATTTTAACGCAAAAGCTAAATGGGTCCATTTGGGAGATGGATTTTCAACCGTTTCTTCAAATTCCCCACGGTTTGGCTGCAATCAGTCCAGAAAAACCGTGTCTCTATTCTTGACGTTTTTCCAAATTTTATCTGTTGTTGCTCATAAATTTATTTGCAGCAATCCAATATTATTTTTGGATCAATCATCCTAAACTTATTCAGATAATAAAATCAAGACATGTTCAGATCCATACCAAATAACTTATAATAGAAACCTATGAAACAAAAAGAAACCTAAATTAATAACCTAAAAATTGTGAATAAAACAAAATCTAGAACAATAAAATAAAAAATGAATTTAAACTAACTATAAGTTCTAAAAAAACATTGTTTATAATTTCCTTTCAAATATGATCTTAGTATTATAGAAGCTTCAAATTAATGGAGAAGAGAAAAATATTAATTTTGGTTTTTTACAAAATCAAACAAATGATAGATAATTATTATTATTATTATTATTATTATTATTATTATTTTGAAATGAGATGCAAAATGAAAAAAAAAAATCATTAATTAATATCACCAAATGATTTTATGAAAATGAGAAACCAACCAAGATATTATTTGATGAAGTATTGAACCCATTATTCAAAATAGTCAAACTTGCAAATGAGCAAAAGAAAGAACACATAATCATAATTTAAACAAAAGTAAATAGTTGATAAAAATTAACGTTTTTGTTTAAATTGAGATTTCTATATTCGTTTCTAAATTTTGACATATACTCTGGTAATGAATGTCTCATACTATAGTGAATGTATTAAGTTTGTCTCAAAGAAAACCAAGGTATGAAACTATTTGAAAAGGTTGATTCTATAGCTCATTATAATTATCAAGATTCTAATGGGGGCCCTTTAAATTTTGTAAAAGTTTAGGGGGAGTTGTTGGGGCCCAACAGTGTCATAGAAACAAACAATTGTCGTTTTATTCCATGACTGTTGCAGTAGTCCATAAATTCCTTTGAAGTGAACTTTCCTCCATTATCATATCTCAAGCATTTGATTTTTGAATCCATTTCATTTTCAACCATTTCCTTGTAGATCTTGAAGTTTTCAAAAGCTTCTGTCTTATTCTTAAGAAAGCAAACTGCAGTCATTCTTGTATAATCATCAACTAATAACATAAATTATTTCTCACCTTTTAAACCCCTTTTTGTAGTTGGTCAAACTAGATCTGTATGCATAATTTCTAGTGGTCTTGTCGTTGAATATTCCTTTGATTTGAACCTGGACTTTGTTTGCTTTCCTTGTTGACAATGCTTGCATAAAGTGTTGGTTGGTTTCATGATCTGGGGAATTTCTCTTAATTCTTCTATTTTCCTGACTTTGACAAGGTTATCAAAATGTATGTGACCCATTCTTCTGTGCCATATCCAACTTTCATCTTCCTTTCCTAGACAACACTTTTCATTTCCAGTTTCACTTAACACATATATGTTTCTTGAAGTTCTCGTAGTTGTAGTAATCAATTTTCCTGAACCTTCTTTTCTTATATCACACTTTTGTGAATCGAAAGTGAATTTATGACCTTGGTCACACATTTGAATCACACTTAGAATATTATGTTTCATATCTTCTACTAGTAGAACATTTTCTTCCTTTGTATTCTTGTTCCCAATTCTGACCGTGTCTTTTCCAATGATTTTAGTTGAATCATCATTTCCAAAGGAGACTGATCCATATCTTTCCTTTATTAATGTAAGGAACTTGTCTCTATCACATGTCATGTGTTTTGAAGAACCACTGTCAACATACCAACCACGTTTCTTATGCTTAGCTTGTAGAGCGAGTGTGCATTCTTCATTATTGTACTGATTTTTCTTTCTTATCCATGTCATTTTCTGAGGTTCTTGTCTGTGATTGTTGTTGTTCTATTGTGGTTATCTAGGAGGGATTTTCATTCTGCAATCTTTGTCCATGTGTCCAAAGTTGTTACACTTGTAGCATTCCACTTCAATGCTCAATGATTCAAACCTTTTGTAACTTCTTATATGTGTCTTACTAGGCCTTATTGGATAACATTTTTTTGTATGACTTTCAAATTTTTTTATGTTCTTGTTGTTAGCCCTGCAATTCATAACTTTATGTCCAAAATTATTACATGCATAACATAAACAAACAAAAAAAGATAGTTTGATACCTTGGAGTTGAAGATATTCTAAAAGGAGGTTCTCTTATGAATCCTTCTTATTCCTGATACCTATATGTTTCCGTCGGTCGTTGATTCTAAAATTTGAATCTTCTTGGTGGAGGAGTGTCCCTATAATTTTCTCTGTAGACCTTCATATCCCCTTTGATTATTTCTGCATAAATTTTTGGATATGTTTCTTGTTATGATGTTTTGGAGCTTAATCCCTTTTCTATCTGATTGTATCCAAGTCTGGACTTGTCATGATTAGGCCTTTGACTATTGATAATGTTATTCAAAAATTTTGAGTTGTTCTACATATTTTTCTTTTGAAGATCATTTATGAATGTGACAATCTTTGGTTCCAAATTTTTAACGATCATGTCTCTTCCTTCTAGCTATTCTTTGAGTGCTTCTTCAATTCTTTTATATTCTTCAATTTGAACCTTCAAATTTGTGATTATTTGTTCTAATTCCTGAGCGTTTTCTTTCTTGTGTAGTTCCACTTGTAGCTTCTTGTTTTTTCTCTTTTATCTTCTGATAACTTCTATGGCACTCAACAATTCCTCTCGGTAGTCAACTTCTACCTCTTCAATTTCTTCTTCGAACTCTTCATATTCTTCTTCGGCTTTTTCATATTCTTCTTCAGAGTCTTGTTTATCAGAGTATTCTACTGCCATGAATAGAACTCTTTCTGTCTTACTGTCACTGACTTCATCTTCATCTAATGATGAGATGTCTTCTTTGGTACATACGCTTTTCTTGAAAATTTTATTTGTGGTTTTTTTTCCTTTATATGTTTGTTATTATTTTTGAGTAACCTTCATCATTTATGTTTTTCTTATGAGGACATTTGTTAGTAAAATGACCAATACCATCACAATTAAAACGAATTAAAAGAAGATTACCTCTATACCTATTGTCAGTTCCCTTGTTCAGTCTTTTGACAAAGTTGGCCACTTCTTCATCATCTTCTGAGACGTAACTATTGCTTCTATGTTATTTTTCTTGTTACTTTCCCTTTTTCTTTGATCTTTTGGATGCTTTGAAGGCTGCTTATTTTACATCTCGATTTTCCTGTTCAGTTCTCATTTCATATGATGTGAAGATTCCATGTAGTTCATCCTTTCTTATTGAGTTTAAATCTTTTCTTTCTTCTAGTGCTGATATCTTAGGGTCAAATCTCATAGGAAGAGATCTTAGTACCTTTTGCACAATTACAGATTCTTTGATTTCTTCTCCCAATTCCATGATTGCATTTATTGTTTTGTCGACTTGTAAGAAGTAAGCTGCAATATTCTCATCTTCCTTCATCTTTAGTTGTTCAAACTGAGCTCTGTGAGTTTGAAGCCTTGTTTCTTTGACTTTTGAATCTCCTTCATAAATGTTTTGAAGTTTGTCCCAAATATCTTTAGCGGATTTACAATGTGCAACTTTGGTGAATACCATTTCACCAAAGCCATTCAGAAGTGCATTTGTGGCTTTGGAATTATTTTGACCGATTTTCATTGCTTTGTCATTTTTTGGAAGAACTACTAGTACTGTGTATCCATCTACAATTGATTGTCAAATTTCAAATCCCTGTGCTTGTATACATGTCTTCATCCCTTTTCTCCAAAATGCATACTTATGTCCATCAAACTGTGGTATTCCATTTTTATACAAGTTGTTTCTCTCCATGATCTACCTTTTAATGGTTAAACTGATTTATGAAGGAACCCACTCTGATACCAATTGTTGGATTACTGAGAGCGGGCATGAATAAGTAATAGAGAAATCTAATCCCTTTTAACCATATAATCCAAGTGTTATATTAATGTAGCATTATCATCCAATAACTGCATAGTAAATAATAAATGAACAATGATACACATACATAGTACACCAGTGTTTTGCGTGGAAATCCAAAGCGGGAGAAAACCACATAATGTTGTTTCTTATATGTCTTGAAGAATTACATTTATTGGAAGCAACAACTTCCTTTGTATTCCAGTTGCAACTGGAAGGAGACTCCAACCCCCTAGTTTTCTAGAATACAACCTGAGGGAAGATTCAACTCCCCAATTCTATGGCTACAACCAGAAGGAGGCTATAACCCTTTTGTAACGAACCTCCTCGTTACGACAACAACTATGATAACAGGTGAATTTTTTGTTTTTTGTTTTTAAGGTGTGTGCGCGCGTGTAAAAAGGAAACAGACACACTTGACTCTACGTCGCCACCCGAAGAATAACAAGATGCAACCATGATGATCACAACAAGAAGACATAAGGCGCACAAAAAGTAACTGCAAGCATTAAACGACCATAGACATAAGGTGCACAACAAGTAACTGCAAGCATTAAACGACCATAGACATAAGGCGCACAACAAGTAACTGCAAGCATTAAATGACATATCGGGTTATGTACAATATGAACACAGAAGGAAGAATCCATAGTAGTAGATTTTACTATTTATGCACAGGAAAGCAAGGCGTTTAATCTTCATTCTCTTCTCTGGAGAGAGAGAATGTCAGATAGGCTCCTGGCCAACTGCTCAGGCAGAAACTAGTAATCTCTGTCAGGAGGTCGCAGTGGTGGGAACTCTACCTTTAAAGAGCTTGAGACTACTGATATGACCTTAGAGGTGTGTCGCAAGAGTGGAAACCCTGCCTTTAAAGGGCCCAAGACTCTTGATACGGCACTGGATTCTTTACACAGAAAATAATCACACACATAGACTCATATACAGAGCGACTAGATTTATCAGATCGAAGAGTCTGATATCCTACCCCTGTGGGTTTGGACAGTTCCAATTTTAGTACAATCCCTAAAATTAATCCGACAATGAACAAACCAAGCAACAAATGATTACCAACCACTACAACAATAGTCAAAAAGGACCACCATGTCCCCTACGGAAGGCGCAAGTCGGAAGGACTCCAACGCCGACCAAACGTGGTTAAGACAAGGCATTATCTATGACTCAAAAGTGTATTGATTAAAGACCAAACCTCCATTTAAATTTCAATAATCAACGAGTTACCCAACCACCCTGTGGACACAATGTAAAATCAATGATTGCTAAATCTCATCACTAACTCATAACAATTGATTGTACTTAGTTCAAGTCATTCATTATATGTTAACAATCCAACAAATCTCAACAACGTTACCATAAAAATAACAACATTATGCTACTATTAAATTAACTCCGCCATTAACATCATGTTAACATTATCATAACACATCCCATCTTATGCCCTAAAATTATTTTAACATTAACATAACCCATCACATCCTATATCCTAAAATTTGATTAGCATTAACATAACACATCCCATCTTATATCATGATGACTTTGCAATTAAAATATCAATAACCAATCACATTACTCCTTGTATGCTACCAATGCAATGAAGTTAAAATAACCTTACCATAAATGAATTAACATTATATTTATATTACCATAACCTTTCCAATGAATTAATAATAAAAAGAAATCATTACCGTAGCATTCAATTACATATTGCTAAACCATTTTATGACATTAATTACAACAAATTTAGTGACAGTACTGTCAGATAACCATATCATCACTATTTATAGTAAATAACATTCAACTAAATAACAAGAATTTTAAATTTTAATTGTTATGAATAACTATGACACTACGGTAACCTTTCCATCACCTAATCATATCCTCACCTTTATATTACAATAATATTCAACTAAATTACAAGGAGTTTACAATGCATGGTTATTACTAACAATTGGAACTATAATGATAAGACCAATAAATAGCCATGTCGTTACCTTTATATTAAATAGTATTGCAATTTAAAATAACAGGGGCCCTACATTTTAACAATGAATGGAGAATTATACATATAAATTACCAGGGCGCAGAATGGAGAAGATATAATGGTGAAGATATACATATAATGGCGAAGATATACATATAAATTACCAGGGCGCGGAATGGAGAATTACACAAAAAAAAACATGTAACAATGGACTTACCACCCAACCGTAATAGAAAACTCCCATATTATAATTAAAACGCCCATAGTCACATATGAAAAATGCCCACAGTCATCTGATGCCTACAACGATACATTGCCAGCAGTAATAAAAACACCCACAGTCTATAAGGAAAACGCCCACAGTCAAATGAAAAACACCCACAGTCATATCTGATGCCTACAACGATACATCGCCAGCAGTAATAAAAATTCCCACGGTCAATAAGGAAAACAACCATAGTCAAATGAAAAACGCCCACAGTCATATCTGATGCCTACAGCGATACATCGCCAGCAGTAATAAAAATGCCCACAGTAAATAAGGAAAACGCCCACAGTCAAATGAAAAATGCCCACAGTCATATCTAATGCCTACAGCGATACAATGTCCGCAGCAAATAAAAATGCCCCTCCCAGGACAATCGGAAATCATATAAAAACAAAACGCAGAGGAAGGGTTATTGACAATCGCAACTACCAAGTGGAGGAAAAACCAACACAGTCAGCAATTTATATATATAAAGAAAAAGGGAGGGCCATCAACGCACAGTCATAAAGTTCGTGGTGAATGTTTACACCAATGAAAACAGTGGGAGCCCAACGTTTTTCAACCTCCGGACACAAGTATAAAGGAAGATCGGAATCAAAAACCCCTTTTTATTATTTAAATTTCATAATGTCGTTGCAATGCAGACCTGTAATTCATTTCTTTTTATTGCCAGAATACAATGATAACAAACTCAGACAAGAACCCATTGAGTTATCCCATGGCCAGAATACAATGATAAAAACAAGCCATTCTACCCTTCCATTAATAATCATATCTGCATGAATCCTAACACATTGTACCATAAAAATATGAAAATCATACCTGTGCCCTTTCGCTCGCTTTGGATGACGTCCCGCGCTTCGTGCCGCGTCCCGCGCTCTATGCCGCTCCCGCTCCCTGACCATAGAGACCTCACCGGTACCTCCCAGCCAATTGCTAGGGGTGCTCTTCTTCCCCCTTAGCCCCCCGAGCCGCAAAGGGGCCACACACTATCCAGATGGTAGATCTAGCTTCCCAGCTCGCCTCGCAAGGCTGAGCTACCACTCCTATCTGAGCTGGAAAATCCCAACTCTCCACAAGTAATCAGTCAAGTCACAAATCCGACAATGTAATGTTACACTAACAGCTGATCCCTTTCTTCCTCATCTTCCCTTTCTTTTATAGAGTTTTTCCCACCTCCAACTTTCCCTAAATCACATTTTAATTAAGTTTTAATAAAAAAATACTAAATGATCTCCTTCACACAAGTGTCGTCCATCCCCCTCTTTCCTCAAGTAATTATTTTCTTTAATTTATTAATTTACTCATTTCCCTCACCCACCTAGAGTTGCCCCTAAATTCACTCCTAGGTGTTCCTAGATTCCCTTACAGGTTTAATTACTTTC
>ML780860.1:1147395-1158950 GCA_009831015.1 Picea engelmannii | reverse complement strand
GTGTATGTGTATGATTGTTCATTTGTTCATTGCTTATTTACTCTGCAGTTATTGGATAATAATGCTTCATTGATATAACACTTGGATTATATGGTTAAATTGCTCTATTACTGATTCACCCCCCCTCTCCATAATCCAACAAGACTAAATAAAAGTTTGATGAAAATGTTAGTCTCTTGTTGTTGAAGTTAAGGAAGGTTTGCAAGAATGTGATCATATACACCAGGTCTATTACAGAGATACAAATCAGATTTGGATGATGAAATTGATGAGGGCTTTTGGTTGAGGTACATGTTGAGTACATGGTTGAGACAAGTAGTTGATGAGTTGGCACATACATGAGGTGTATATTTGATGATGTTGGTACATATTGATGAGTGGTACATACTTGGTACATGGTTGGATTCACTTATTTATGGTACAGGTTGATTACAGGTTATTTGGTATAGGTTGGTGCATGGTTGATGCACTTGTTTATGGTACAGGTTGATTACAGGTTATTTGGTATAGGTTGGTGCATGGTTGATGCACTTGTTTATAGTACAGGTTGATTATAGGTTGAGGTACAGGTTGATGCATGGTTGATGCATGGTTCATATTTATTGGTACAAGTTTACAGCGGTATATCTCACAGTGACAGGTTGACAGTGGTTCCATCATTCTACTTCTACTTCAAGGTGGCAGGACGGGGCAAGGACAGGTGGTTGTAGCCAGCTTCCGGTTGTAGCCAGAGAACATAGGGGGTTGTAGACTCCTTATGGTTGTATCCAGAGAATTGGGGAGTTGGAGCTTCTGTCAGGTTGTAGTGTGAGAAAGTAGGGGGTTGGGGCCTCCTTTCAGTTGCAGCTGGAAAACAAAGGAAGTTGGTGCTTCCAATGAATGTAATTATTCAAGACATATAAGAAAAGACATTTTGTGGTTTTATCTTGATTTGGGTTTCCACGTAAAACACTAGTGTACTGTGTATGTGTATGTTTGTTCATTTGTTCATTGCTTATTTACTCTACAGTTATTGGATGATAATGCTTCATTGATATAACACTTGGATTATATGGTTAAAAGGGATTAAATTGCTCTATTACTGATTCACCCCCCTCTCATTAATCCAACAATAGGTATCGGAGCAGGTTCCTTTAGAAATCAATTTAACCACTGAAAGGTAGATCATGGAGAGTACAAACTCATATAAAAATGGAATACCATAGTTTGATGGATAGAAGTATGCTTTTTGGAGCATAAGGATGAGGACATATATACAGGCACAGGGATTTCAAGTTTGACAATCAATTGTAGATGGATACACAACACCAACAGTTCCACCAACAAATGACAAAGCAGTAAAACTCAGTGAGAATAATTACAAAGCCACAAATGCACTTTTGAATGGTCTCAGTGATACAATATTCACCAAAGTTGCACACTGTAAATCCACTAAAGAGATTTGGGACAAGCTTCAAAATTTAAAGTAGCAAAGATTCAAACTTATAGAGGTCAGTTCGAACAACTAAAAATGAAGGAAGATGAATATATCACAACTTACTTCTTATGAGTCAAAGAAATAGTGAATGCAATCATAAGACTGGGAGAAGAAATTGAAGAATCTGTAATTGTTCAAAAGATACTAAGATCTCTTCCTATGAGATTCAACCCTAAGATATCAACACTGAAAGAAATATAAGATCTGGACTCAATAAGCATGGATGAACTGCATGGAATCTTCACAACATATGAAATGAGAACTGAGCAGAAAAATTCAGATGTAAAAGAAGCAGCCTTCAAGGCATCCAAAAGATCAAAGAAAAATAAAAAGGAACAAAAATAATATAGTAGCAGTAGTGACGCCTTAGAAGATGATGAAGAAGTGGCCTACTTTGTCAAAAGAATGAACAAGGGAACCAACGGTAGGTATAGAGGTAATTTCCCTTTAATTTGTTTTAATTGTGATGGTATTAGTCATTTTGCTAACAAATGTCCTCATAAGAAAAAGAGAAATAATGAAGGTTACTCAAAAGGAAAACACACATATAAAGGAAAAAGAACTACAAAGAAAGTTTTCAATAAAATCTTATACACCAAAGAAGACATCTCATCATCAAATGAAGATGAAGTCATTGACAATGAGACATGAAGAGTTCTATTCATAGTAGTAAAAGACTCTAACAAAGAAGACTCTGAAGAAGAATATGAAGAAGCCGAAGAAGAATGTCAAGAATTCGAAGAAGAAATTGAAGAGGCAGAAGTTGACTATCGAGAAGAATTAATGTGTGCCATAGAAGTTATCAGAAGAGAAAAGAAGAAAAACAATAAAACACAAGAATAACTAGACAAGAAAAAGGACACTCGAGAATAAGAACAAATGATCACAAAATTGAAGGTTCAAATAGAATAAGATAAAAGAATTGAAGAAGTACTCAAAGAACAACTAGAAGAAAAGGACAAGATCATTGGAAACTTGGAAGCAGAGGTTGTTACACTAAGAAAGGATATTCAAAAGAAAAATGTGCAGAATAGCTCAAAAGTTCTGGATGACATTATTAGTAGTAAAAAATTTCATCTTGACAAGTCTAGACTTGGATACAATCAAACAGAAAATGGATCAAGATCCAAAACAACATAGAAAGAAACAAATCCAAAGAGCTATTCATAAACAATCAAAGAGGATAGGAAGATATACAAGGAAGATTACATGGACACTCCTCCACCAAGAAGATTCAGATTTTAGAATCAACAACAGACATATAGGCCTCAAGAAGAAGAAGGATTCATAAGAGCACCTCCTTTCAAAAGATCTTCAACTCCCAGGTATCAAACTATATTTTTTGGTTTATGTTATGCATGTAACAATTTTGGACATAAAGCTGTGAATTGCAGAGATAACAATAGGAACAGTAACAACTTTGAGAGTTATACACAAAGGGATTATTCAAGGAGACCTAGTGACACACAAAGAAGAAGTTACAACATGTTTGAATCTTTGAGCACTGAAGTGGAATGTTACAAATGTAACAATTTTGGACACATGGCTAAGGATTGCAGAATGAAAGTCCCTCCTAAAGAACCTCAACAGAATAACAAGAGTCATAGACAAGAACCTCAGAAAACGTCATGGATAAGAAAGCAAGATCAATATAACAATGAAAAATGCACAATATCTCTACAAGATAAGCAGAAGAAATACGGTTGGTATGTTGACAGTGGATCTTCAAAACACATGACAGGCGATAAAGATAAATTTCTTACATTACGAAAAATAAAAAAATGGACTAGTCGCCTTCGGAAATGATAATTCATCCAAAATCATTGGAGAAGGCACAGTCTGAATTGGGAACAAGAATGAAAAGGCAGAGAATGTTCTACTGGTAGAAGATATGAAACATAATCTTCTAAGTGTGAGTCAAATGTGTGACCAAGGTCATAAACTTACTTTTGATTCAGAAAAGTGTTAGATAAGAAAAGAAGGTTCAGGGAAATTGGTCGCTACAGCTGCAAGAACTTCAAACAACATATATGTGTTAAGTAAAATTGGAAATGAAAAGTGTTTTCTAGGAAAGGAAGATGAAATTTGGCTATGGCATGGAAGAATGGGTCACGTGCATTTTGATAACCTTGTCAAAGTTAGCAAAAGAGAAGCAGTCAGAGAAATGCCCCAGATCACGAAACCAACCAACACTTTATGCAAGCATTGTCAACAAGGAAAACAAACAAAGACCAGGTTCAAATAAAAGGAATATTCAACAACAAGACCACTGGAAATTGTGCACACTAATTTAGTTGGACCGACTACAACAAAGGGATTAAAAGGTGAAAAATAATTTATGTTATTAGTTGATGATTATACAAGAATGACTGCAGTTTTCTTTCTCAAGAACAAGTTAGAAGATTTTGAAAACTTCAAGATCTACAAGGAAATGGTTGAAAATGAGATGGATTCAAGAATCAAATGTTTGAGATCTGATAATGGAGGAGAGTTCACTTCAAAGGAATTTATGTAATCTTGTAGTAGTCATGGAATAAAAAGACAATTCTCTATTGCTAGGACACCTCAACATAATGGATTTGTTGAAAGAAAGAACATGATAGTACAAGAAATGGCCCGAACAATGCTAATGGATTCCAAATTGACAGATATATTTTGGACACACATAGTGCATACAACAGTTCACATTCAAAATAGAGTAATGCTCAGAAACAACACTGATAAAACTCCCTATGAGCTATGGAAAGGAAGACCAGCAAATGTGAAGCACTTCAGAGTTTTTGGAAGAAAATGCTACATCAAAAAAGAAGATGGCAGAATGGGAAAGTTTGACTCTCATGTGGACAAAGGAATATTTGTTGGTTACTAAAGTACAAGGAAAGAATACATGTGTTACAATCTAAGATTGAACAAATTTGTGGACAACATCAATGTAACAATTGATGAAACAAGCAGACCAGAATCAAAGGAAGAAGAAAACAAATAAATGGAACAATTTTTTGAAGAAGAAGATAAAAAAGAACTAGAAGAGGAAGATGAAGATGATGAGAATCCGATAGAAACAAAAGAGCAAGTTCATAAAGTATCTGCAAAGACACATAGCAAATGAGTATAGAAGAATCATCCTTCAGATTAGATTAGTGGAAACAAAGATGCAGGAGTTGAGACTAGAAGAAAAATCCATTCACCAGAATAAACACACCTATCACTCTTATCTACAATTGAACCAAACTGTTTTGAAGAACCAATAAGGATGAATTTTTGAATAAGGCCATGGATGAAGAATTGGATCAAATAGAGAAAAATAACACTTGGGAATTGGTTCCAAGACCAAAGAATAAGAATGTGATTGACATAAAATGGGTTTTTAGGAATAAATTGAATGAATATGGATAGGTTACAAGGAACAAAGCTAGATTGGTATGTAAAGGATATGCACAGATTGAAGGAATCGACTTTGAAGATAGATTTTCCCCAGTTGCCATAATGGAAGTAATCCGTTTACTTTTAGCTTATGCATGCTTCAAAAATGTTAAAGTATATTAGATGGATGTAAAATCATTTTTTCTGAATGGGGAACTTGAAGAAGAAGTCTACATTGAACAACCAAAAGGATTTCAGTTGTCAGAGAACACAGACTATGTATGTAAATTAAAGAAGGTCTTGTATGATATAAAACAGGCTCCTAGAGCATGGTACTCCAGACTAGATAAGTATCTACAATAGGAAGGGTTCAGAAAAGGAAGTGCAGACAACAACCTCTACATCAAGGTAAGTCAAGGTAATATTTTATTAATTGAAGTTTATGTTGATGATATTATTTTTGGTAGTGATGATGTCAGGTTAAGACAAAAATTTGCAAAAGACATGCAAAATGAATTTGAAATGTCATTACTTGGAGAACTATCGCTCTTTCTGGGACTTCAGTTCTTTCTGGGACTTCAGATACATCAAAGCAACCAAGGAATTTTTATTTCTCAAACCAAGTATATCAGAGAAATGCTAAAGAGGTTCGGAATGGAACATTGCAAACCAGTTATCACTCCCATGAAAACTAGTTGTAAGTTGAGCAAAGATGATGATTTGAAGTCTACAGATCAGAGGTAATACAGGTCAATGATTGGCAACCTACTATATGTGACAACATCCAGACCAGATGTAATGCAAGTAGTTGAACATGTGGCACGATTTCAAGAAGCCCCAAAGGAATCACATGTATTAGCAGTAAAAAGGATTTTCAGATATCTCAAAGGAACATAAGAGTTTGGATTGTGGTATCCAAAAGGAAAAGATCTATCACTTATTGCCTACACAGATGCAGATTGGGTAGGTTGTATTGATGACCGACGAATCACCAGTGGAGCAATGTTCTACTTAGGTGAGTGTTTGGTATCATGGCTAAGAAATAAACAATCATCAGTATCTCTATCTACAACCGAGGCAGAGTATATTGAAGCAACAACATATTGTACACAGGTTCTTTGGACGAAACAAAATTTGATAGATATATAGGTTGAGTATGATGATCCCATTCCAATATATTGTGATAATATAAGTGCCATCAGTATCTCAAAAAATTCGGTGATGCACTCCAAGATGAAGCACATTCCAATCAAGTATCACTTTCTACGGGAATAGGTTGCAGAAAATAACATCAGAGTTGAGTACGTGGGAACAAAAGAACAAGTGGAAGACATATTTACAAAACCACTTCCACGGGAATCCTTTGAATATATTCTCCAAAGATTTGGAGTTATTTCGGCTCCAAAATGAACTCTTTTTGAATGTTTTTTGAATGCTTATCTTATATGTCTTATATGTACACGAGGAAGCACCATAAGAGGACAGTTCAGTCGGGGGGAGCAACTTCGGATGGAAATATACCTTTTCCTTGATGAAAAGGGGCAAAGATTTATTAGATGCATAGGACATAGGCATGGTTCGAGGGGGAGCCGATTTATCAGATGCAGAGGATAGAGTCAAATTTATCAGATACAGAGGAAAAAGGCATGGTTCCAGGGGGAGCATGAGTGATATGATTTCAGTATTGCATCAGAGTGTTTCCATCAATGCCAAAGGGGGATATTGTTGATTAAGGTTGGTTGTCATTGATGTCAACCCTTGAAGAAAGCCCCGCAACACAAAGGTTTGGGTAATGGACCCAATATTTTTTGATGTAAAGATGAATCATTATTTTCTTTTCATGGTTGATAATAAGTAAAGATGGATGAACTCCAAAGTGGTCCCCTTATGGTGAAATCCCTCACGGGAAGATGCTTTGCGGAGTAAGAGAACCCATGATTAATTGTGAAATAATGACAAGAAGGAAAATGAATTTGTCAGGTAAAATATCCTAGATGGATAGTGATTTTCATTCCATTTCTGGTGGTATGTGGAACGCCACATAAATCCTCACGGTTAGAGAGTTATGGCCATGAGAAGTTGGAGATCCCAGGTTTGGGTAATGGACCCAAATTTTTTTATGGATAATGGTATGAGTTATGATATACTTTCAGATAATACTATTCTATATGGATAGTACATGTCATTCCATTTCTGGTGGTATGTGGAACGTCACATAACTCCTCATGGTTTGAGAGTTATCGCCTTACGAAGTTGGAGGACCCTCATATGTCATCTAGAAGCACCAAAAGGTCAAAGTAATCAAAGTGGTTTAAGAGATTTTAAAAGGTAAATAATAAAGTGAAGTAATGAGTGTATTATAATTCAAAGTGAATACAAAATAAATTATTTCAATAATAAATTTAATGAAGAAATTAGAAGTGGGTTAACCCTAAAATGAGGAAAGTGGGCCAAGTGACCTAGAAGATGTTTTTAAGGAAGCTACTTGGAGAGTATAAATAAGAAGCAAGGCTCTCTCATTTTAATCACACTTGAGAATATTGAACATATATAGGTTTCTGAGGTACCCAATGATATCTAAGCCAAAATTATGAGGAAAGTTGAAGAAAATAAGGCCGAAATGCAAGGAAGGATAAATTATTTTGATGGTGCTTTCTAAGGTATGTTATTTATAGGTCATCTCACCATTTTCGCTATAACTTGTTTTCTATAATGATTCAGACCGTGAAATTTCTATTCCATTGAGGAAACATATCCAAGTATCTGTGGTAAAAAAATTAGTTTGTGGGTCATTGTATATTTGGAGTTACACTCCGTAGAAAATAGGGTTTGTGGCTAGTCCTGAAACTAGTCAAAAACAGGTGTTTCAGGTAAAAACGTCATAAATACTCCTTAACAAATCCCAATTTAGTGAAACAAAATGTGTTGGTTAGGGTACAATATTTAGTATTTTGTGTAACAATTTCAGATCAATGCAACAAATATTACGTGTGGGGCACGCTCTACAAGTTTTCTCTCTAGAATAAGCCAGAATTCATCAAGTTATGCCATTTTTTCTATAACTCCTTTTCTGAGAGGTTCCAAGTAGTGACACCTAGAGGAATTGCATTAAACACACTGAAGAACATTGTATATTAGTTTCATATATTTATACATTCCAGGTACAAAGTTATGATTACTTCAAGTTAGGGTTGTTGACTAATCCAAAACTAGGCATGTGAGACTAAAGAAATGTTTGATGAAAATGCTAGTCTCTTGTTGTTGAAGTTAAGGGAGGTTTGTAGGAATGTGATCATATATAGTAGGTCTATTACAGAGCTACAAATAAGATTTTGATGATGCAATTGATGAGGGCTTTTGGTTGAGGTACATGTTGAGTACATGGTTGAGACAAGTAGTTGATGAGTTGGCACATACATGAGGTGTATAGTTGATGATGTTGGTACATATTGATGAGTAGTTGACACATGATTGGTGCATACTTGGTACATGGTTGTATGCACTTTTTTATGGTACATGTTGATTACAGGTTATTTGGTACAAGTTGGTGCATGGTTGATGCACTTGTTTATGGTACAGGTTGATTATAGGTTATTTGGTACAGGTTGGTGCATGGTTGATGCACTTGTTTATGGTACAGGTTGATTACAGGTTGAGGTAAAAGTTGATGCATGGTTTAGATTTATTGGTACAGGTTTACAGTGATATATCTCACAATGACAGGTTGACAGTGGTTCCATCATTCTACTTCTACTTTAGGGTGGCAGGATGGGGCAATGATAGGTGGTTGTATCCACCTTCTGGTTATAGATGGAGAAAATAGAGGGTTGTAGCCTCCTTCTAGTTGTAGCTAGAGAATTGGGGAGTTGGATCTTCCATCAAGTTGTAGCCTGAGAAATTAGGGGGTTGGATCCTCTTTCCAGTTGTAGCTGGAAAACAAAGGAAGTTGGTGCTTCCAATGAATGTAATTATTCAATACATATAAGCAAAATCATTCTGTGGTTTTCTCTCGATTTGGGTTTCCATGTAAAACACTCGTGTATTGTGTATGTGTATGTTTGTTAATTTGATCATTTCTTATTTACTCTGCAGTTATTGGATGTTAATGCTCATTGATATAACACTTGGATTATATGGTTAGAAAGGATTAAATTGCTTTATTACAGATTCACCCCCCCTCTCAGTAATCCAACACGAGCTAGGCTCAATATGTGACAACAATGCTATTTTTGTTTGATACAGTAGTTGTCTTCTTGTGTTCACTCCATCATTCATATCTCCAATAATTAGTTCTTCAGGATGATTCTTCTAAGTCATTCTTGAGGGTGTCTTTTTGTCTCTTCTTGGGAATTCCTCTCTTATCTCTTCTTGAATATATTCTTAGTCTTCACTCGTATGCATATCATCATATTCCCTTTCTTTATTCTCTTCTAATTCTTCTACTTGTGTGCCAATTGTGTCATCATCATCTTCATCTTCAGTTTCAAGTATAGTCTCTTGATTTTGGATTCTTAACGTTTTTAGGTCATCCACCTTGACATTTTCACTCTCAACAATCTTATGTGATCTAAGATTGTAGCATCTATATGCTTTCTTGTTAGAAGCATATACAAGAAAAATACCTTCATCAGATCCAACATCAAATTTTCCAAGATTTTCATCAAGTCTTTTGATGTAGCATTTACTTCCAAAGACCTTGAAGTATTTTACTGATGGACCTCTTCCAAACCATAGTTCATAAGTATTCTTATTACTATTAACCCTGAGTTGACCTCTGTTCAATATGTATATTGTTGTGCTTATAGCTTCCCTCCAATATCCATCAAGAAATTTTTCTTCATTGAGCATAGTCCTTCCAGCCTTCTGAACTGTTCTATTCTCTCTCATCAATCCTGTTTTGCTGAGGTGTTATGGCAGAAAACAATTGTCTTTTTATTCCACGGGTTTCACAGAAGAGATCAAACTATTTTGAGGTGAACTCACCACCATTATCTGATCTAAGACATTTGATTTTTGTCTCCTTTTCATTTTCAACAAGGGTTTTAAAGGCTTTGAATTTGTTAAGTGCTTTTGATTTTTCTTTGAGAAAACATATCCAACCCATTCTAGTAAAATCATCAATGAACAACATAAAGTAAGACTTTCTTTGAAAACTATTGGTCCTTGTAGGTCCACATAGGTCAGTGTGAACAAGCTCTAAAGGTTTTGAGGTTGTGTATTCTTTTGCTTTGAACATTATTCTAGTTTTCTTTCCTAGTTGACAGTGTTTACACATAGTATTTGATGGCTTTATGATCTTTGGCAAGTTTCTTACTACACCAAGATTTTTGGCTTTCACTATATTGTTAAAGTTGATATGCCCCAACCTTCTATGCCATAGCCAACTTTCATCTACTAGATTCATATGACATTCCTCATTCAATTTTTCATCTAGTATATACACATTTTCAAGAGTTCTAGGAGTAGTACCAACCAGTTTTCCTGTGTCTTCTCTCCTAATCTCACATTTCTGGGAACCAAAGATGCAAAAGTGCCCCTGATCATGGGTTTGGCTGACACTTAATAGGCTAGGTTTCAGTTTTTCAACAAGTAGCACATTTTTGGTTTTGTCTTTTCCCAAACTCACAGTGCCTTTCCCAAGTATGTTACCTGAAGCATTACCACCGAATGTAACTTTTCCTTTTTGTTTCTTTAAGTTCAAAAATTTATCTTTGTTTCATGTCATATGTTTTGACCACCCACTGTCAACATACCAGAGATCTTCTTTATCTTGGAATTTTAAGGAAATAAGACATTCTTTCTTTGGTGTTTTTTCTTTCCAAAGCTTCTTTTTCTCTCTAATTAATCTTGGTTGTTCTGAGGCTTCCATTAATTTGCAATTACTGGCCTTATTTCCATGGTTATGGCATATAAATCATTCTAGGTCCACTTCTTGTAGAGGTGCAAAGGAGTTATAGTTTCTTCTTCTGATTCTTTGTTTTCTTAAGTACCTTGAAGGCTGCCTCTCCTTGTGAGTGGTTCTCATGACCTAATCTAAACTCATAGGCAATGAGGATTCCATATAGTTCATCCATGGTGAGTTTATCTAGATTTTCTTGATATTTAAGAGAGGACACTCTAGGATTGTATATAATAGGTAGTGTTCTTATTACCTTTTCAACTAGCTCATTGTCCGACACTTCTACTCTCAATCCTCTGATTGCATTAACAATATTATCAATTCTTTCAAAGTGCCTTAAGATATTCTCTTCATCCTTTATTTTTATACCTTCATATTGTACTCTGAGAGTCTAGATTTTTTCCCTCTTTACTTTGGAATCTTCTGCATATATGGTTTCCAATTTATCCCAGAGTTTTTTTGCATTATTACAGTTTAGTACCTTAGCAAGGATTTTCTTACTCAGTCCAACTTGTAGTGTGTTTAAAGCCATTGCATGTTCCCAAAATATTTTCTTGTCTTGTGCTTCTACAGGAGTGGATTTTGGAACATCATATCACTTTTCCACTAATGTCCATACTTCTAGTCCAATGGACATCAGATAGATTTTCATTCTAACACTTCAGAAGACATAATATTCACCATTAAATAGGGGGATTTTTTATGACATTTTCAAATGATGATCCATTTTAATGTATATCCATCTTCAAGTGATTTAAACCTTTTGTGAAGAGACCCGCTCTGATACCAATTGAAGGATCAGATCCTGTCACTAAG